>JAAEAF010014793.1:0-23619 GCA_011037195.1 Triatoma infestans | reverse complement strand
ATTCTAGGCGTTGAACTTCTGAACAAGAGACCAATGCTGTAGAGGCGTTCCCATTCGCATCGAAGTAGGCCCAGGCCACGATACCGCCTTGAGGCATACATCATGGCCGAAGCAGTGTTTGCTGGAAGGCCAAGCATGGCCTTAGCACTTCGTCTAATTATTACATCGGTTCCCTCCAGCAGCGCTGGACTCAGCTTTATAAGCGGAGCAGTTTGGAAAGGATTCGCAATTGTTGGGAATACATACTGGTTCAGAACGTTCAATTTTTGGTCCGGTTTCAACAGGTAAGACGTGGTAAGCTTACTCATTTTCTCGTTGAGTTTTTTTATTACGTCTTCATTGACCTCCAATTCACTCAAGAAGGTACATCCCAGATACTTAATCATCTCGTTACTGTCAATGGACTCGATAACGTCACCATTTTCCAGCAAGAGTGTTTCTTTTTTAAGGACACCATTCTTAACTATTAATGCCGTACTTTTCGTGGGATTAATAATGAGGCCGATTTCGCTTAGTAGCCTTCGCACCAAGTCTATCACTCTTTCGGCACCCCTGACACTATTGGCTGTTACGGCTATATCGTCCGCAAAACCGGTAAGAATAATTCCACTTGGATCCTCTTTAAGTTTGTAGCCGACTTGATCGGCTATCTGAGCAGTCGCATATTTCTTTCAACTATCTAAAAATAATTTTGCGGGGGGTGGGTAGTTTTTAGTAAGCTTTCCAAGCTTAGAGATAAATCGTCACAGCCATTTTCGGATAAAATCACGAATTCTGTAAATCACACATTTCCGGTCGATGGATTTTGCCAGAAACTTTCATGTCAGTTTCCACCAATTTTTTATTTTTTTCAGATGTAGATATACGAGATTCGAATCAGATACGAAGATTTCGGGGCAAAATCCATCCACCGGAAGTGCCACTTTACTGAATGTTTTTGCAATTTTCTCAAAAATGGCTCCAACGATTTTCTGTAAACTTCATATATCAACTACACATAGAAAGAGCTACAATGTTTATTTGAAACAATTCGTTTAAGAGGACTTTTGTGGGTGGGATGGAGTTATATTTGTTTATAATGTGCTATACAATATTGCCAACTGAATAATATTAATTAAAATTGTATAAGTTGACAAAATGCTCAGTTTGTGGAAAATCGGTTGACCGGAAGTGCGACTTTACTGAATAGGTTTTTCAGCTTTTGTGATTTTTTTTCCAACGGTTTGAAACACTAATAAGAATTGTAAGTGTGAAGAAAATTTCTCATTTCGCAATAATTGAAATTCTTGTGAGTGTTTCACACCAGATATTTGTTTATTTTCTCTTACTGCTTTATGAGAAAGTATTGCAAACATGTCATATTTTACTAAATTAAGTTTGATATTGCCAAAAAAAATCTGATATGAAACACTCACACAACTTTCTCTTACTCCAATTCTCAAAATTATAAATTGATAAATTTTATAGTTTGTGTACCAAATTAAATGAAATTCGTCGAAAACTGAAAAAAAACTGTTCAGTAAAAGCGCACTTCCGGTTTACTAATTTTCTAAATTCTGACTTTTGGACATCTATTTATTTCTAATTAATTCTATTTGGATGATAGAATTGTATAATCAACTATGATAGCACTTTAGAGATAAACATACCTCCCTCCCGCCCCTCCCCTAAAAGAGCCCTTAGAGAATTTTCCCAGAGAAATGTTTCAAATATAAGTTGTAGATCTTTGTATGTTTAATTTATATACTATGTTTTAAGAAAATCGCGAAAAAGTGAAAAAAAATCTTTTAGTAAAAGTGGTAACGAAACGTACTTCCGGTTATCCCGATCTTTTTCAAACTCGTAATTTCAACAACATATTCAATTCTAATTAACATTGTTTATATGACAGAATTGTCTAATAAACTGAAATAGCACTTTAGATGAAAAACCTAACCCCACCCCTCCCCCATAACTGCCCTTAAATGAATTTTCCTGGAGAAATGTTTAAAATAAAATTTGTAGCTGTTGGTATGTGTAGTTGATATAGCATGTTTAAACAAAATCATTGAAGCCATTTTTGAGAAAAATGCAAAAAAGTAAAAAAAACAACTAGTAAAGTGATACCTAAAGGGAATATCAAGTTTCAACTTTCCACGGTTTTTCGTTTTTGAGTTATGCTGTTCACATACAGACACACACACACACAGACCATTTGCTAAAAACCACTTTTTTTCACTCAGAGGACCTCAAAACGGATATTTCCGGTGAAAACTCGATATCGAAAATTTGACGATTATAATACTTCGTCTTACTAGGAATACTAGAAAGTAAAAATAATTCATATTCCAATAATAGTGTTTGGAAAATTTGCAAAGACTGAACCGATAATGCCTTTGTTTTTCAAGATTGTACGCGGATTAATTATTCATTAAATATTTGAAATCATTAATCGATTGAAAAAATCGATAAATTTTTTATTTATTATTACATTTCTGTATTGACTTTCTCTTCCTACAAGAAGAATTATTGCTAACTTGTCAGATTTTACTACCTGTAAGTATTTGTTTTGGTCTGTTGTTTGTGAAAACAATTAGGTCTCAAAAATGAATAATGACGGTACTACCTATTCTGTTTATATCGTCCAGGGAATCCGACTGGAAGTTTCTAAACAAATCTGTCAACCTCACCTGTGATTTCAAGTGAATGACATCTTTTTCTTTTGTTTTTTTTTTCATGATTTACTGGAAAAAGTTTTAAAAGATTTTCTTTAATGAATTTGTATTGGTTTATAAATTTTCATTTGAAAACATTTTTGTGTGAAAAATGATATTAGGACGATTCTATAGGAGAACGGCAGGCTTCCATCAAAAGCGTCATAATACCATTTTATTATAGTAATCTGTAACCGACTCAAAGTTTAAAATTAAAGTTATTCATAGTTATTCAGAGGCTATAAAACTTATATTTTCGAGAAAAACTCCGGAGAAAATCTGACAAGTTAGCAATAATTCAAAAACAGGAAGAGTAAATAAGAATAACATAGAAAAAAATAACTAAAACAAATTTATCGATTCATTCGATTAATGATTTGGAATATCTTATAAATAATTGATCGAGAATACTCATAAAAAAAATCAAAGGCATTATCGGTATAGCCTTTACAAATTCTCCAGACACCTGAAATGTAATTGGTTGGTGATGTTGTGTATTTGTGGTAGTTGGTTGTGGCGTGAGCGGATTAGTAAAAAGGCTTGTATATATGTTTGAGATAGAAGATTAGTAATAATCAAGAGAGCAGCACTGTTTTTGAAATAAATATATTCTCTAAGTGAATTTAAATGGTTTACAATATTCACAACTATATCTTAATAATTCAGATGTATATCTAGAATAAATGCAAAGCTCTTATGTTTTAACTTATATTTGGCACTGATTTGAAGAGGGCGATTCCTGAAGTAAGTATTCTGGCTTTGGAAGCAGAATGCAGATTGTGTTGTTTGAAAGCAGAAGGCAGACTGTCCGAAGGAATGCCTTCAGTTGGCCAAGTGGCATTGTGTTAATTTAACGGATTTTTGTGCTTTTGTTTCCCTAATAGCAATGACCTAGATTGTAGTATACCTGGCTCTTTACACTGCACTCAGATACGTTTAAAATATTAACAAAATTAGATTTTTTCAAACTATAAAATATTCTAAACTATTTATCAAAACTATTATTATTTTTTCATTTCTTTCTTCCACTACACACCATTTACTGGAATATGAATTATTTTTTTTGCCACGATTGTAACACTTACTCCTTAAAGTATTGAGTTTTTGACCTTTTTATTTTTATAACAATTACTAACAATTTTTCAAACAGAATGGTGATTATCAATAGTTAGTTTCAGTTTACGAACTAGAAGCGATAATTTTGGTCCACTGAAGTGGCCTTTTAGCCAAGTATTAATGGTTTAGCACTAAACTAGGTTTGCCAAGTAAGAGTTCTGGGCGGTGCTATCTGTTTAAATCAACTAAGAGAGCCTCTTCAGAACTCCACTTTCGTGGAACCTCCAACAGCGCCTCCCACACCTGCACACACACGCACACACACACACCCACACACATTGTATCATAATAATGACCGCTTACTGTAACAGTCTGATTGGAACCTTCGGTCCCTAACTTAGAGTAAAGTAAAGGGTTTTGGGTTTTACTTGGAATACCGGACGGAACACAGTCAAGGCAGAGAGAAGAGTTAGAAATGGTGGGGAGGTAGAGCGAGAGAGAATGAGACCGCAGGTGTACCAACCTTAAACATGTTTCCCATTACCATAACTTCTATATAACTTACTCTAACTTAGATAGTAAATGCTTATAAAGTCCCTTCCCTTGCTATATCGTCGTCTTAATTGTAAAATTTAATATAGTAATATTATCTAAGTTCTATAACGACATTCTGTAGCAACATTCTGTTGGATCATAAAACAGAGTGGGCTATAGATTGTTAACCAAATTTTATGTCTAGTCAATTTATGAACTAAAGTTGGCAGAAATTTTTGCGGCCCCCCCCAATTTAAAATGAAAACATTTACTTTGAAATAGTCCTTACGCGTTTAGGCCCATCAGTTGCAAGTATTCAATAAGCCATTTCATTATGAATTTAGTATACTCATGCTCCATTGCTCTCATTTCTCCAGAATCCCTTATTTACCTTAGACATTGAAACTAATATCAGGAAGACTCAGACTAATCTCAAACTAATTAAGAATTAATCTGGAGAAGACTGTGTGTTTTACTGGTGACTGACTATCAGAAAATATGACGATGTTTAGATATTAGAGAATACTCTAATAACAGTTAATTTATTAAAAAAAAAAAAATTATTGCCATTTCTATTTTAAACTTTTCTGAATGATTAAATTAAATCCTTACTTTCAGAGATTTATGCTGAGAAAGAGCAAGTACTACGGTCAAGAAGGTGTCCCAAGGTATATGGATAACGACTTTTTCTCGGAAACTAAGATAGCTAGAAAAAAACTGAAAAATACGTGTCCCCTTAGTTTTTTGTTAGAAATCCAAATTTAATTTGCAAATTTGTTTTGGTGTTTCCAGAAGCGAGATACAGGCACCAACTTCATTTTTTCAAATGGGGAGGTGTGGTTTTTATTTAAGAAATAGATTTCTCTATTTTTTTGTAAGAAAAATTTACATGAACGGTTTTTTCTTTGAGCGATATTTTACAAGTTATGAATGAAAACATGATTCCTATAAGAAATTTCAAAATGATATAACGGTTTTTTTGATTGAATAAGAAGAAAAGTACTATTTTATTATAAATTTTACTCCTCATTAATTATTACAGATCTTGCTCGAACTGGCCTCCACCATTAGAGATGCATACACATGCTTTTTCCAGCCAATTGTATCTTACGACCAAAGAAATACATAAGCCGTATAATTTCGATTATTATATGGTTTTGTTTTAATGTGATTGGCGCTCATAAATTAGTAAAGTTTTAAGTTTGAAGAACTGTTTGTCACCCTATTGTAGTTGATTTAACAGCAGCGAGGGCAGATTTATTTTTTCTGGCTCAAGGGGCTTCAAAACATTAATTTCTATTGAATACTCTATTTCAAAAATTTGGCAAGATCGCTGATAAAGAATGATTTTGAACAATACAATAATAATTTCCCCTTCCCAGAAAACAGAATCCCAGTTAATTAAATCAAACTAGAAAAAAAAAATATATATATTTGTGATCAGAGTAGTATGTCAACAAATCAGATGATTGCTTTTGATTTGAATGTTATCGATATATGGTATTGAATTTAGGGCGGCGGGGTATGTTGTGTTTGTATTTTTTGTTTTAAAACAAACATTCATTTTCACACTAGAGAGCAGCAACGGTCCTTGTTATTGGCAACTCGCTACTGATTATACATACATATATACATATATATATATTTATGTATATACATGCATATATGTATGAAACGATCGGACCATATAGGCGGTGAACAGGCGGACCAACAAAATAAATACATTTACTATCCACCCTCTCACACCACTTTGCACAGAAATAACAAAATATAAAAAAAAAAAAAGATCGATAATTGTTTATAAAAATAACAACTTTGTTACAATAATTTGTAATAATTATAGCTGGCTTTTATTTTGTTTGTCATTAAAATCGATAAAATTATGTGATTTTTGTTTTTACATTCACTTTCGAAAAAAATCTGCTGTGAATTGGGTGAGAATTGTGATAAAGAAAGCGGGGAAACGATATACCACTACCTAAGATCAGTGTCCCCTATTTTGCCAATACTTGGTTTCCAATATTTGGCTGGGCAACACTCTCAAGGAAATGCTTGAGGGAGTTGGTGTTCAGAGATATCTTGTAGACAGACCGTAGACTGCTGGGGGAGTCTTCTTAGGATAGATTTTTTTTTCCCCTTTGGAGGTACAGGTGGTAGAAATGTACATTATATTGAAGTAGTATGTGATGTATGCAAGAAATATAAAAATATATTTAATAAAAAAAAAAATCAAAATTATGAAGAAATATGCGAGCTTGTTAGCAAAAAGGGTAACCCAGGTAGAAGAAGTACAGTTACAGGGAGAGTTCATGAACCTTGATAGATTGTCTACCCCTTCTTCTCACAGGGGAAGATTTGAACAAACAATTAGAAGAGATTCCTTCAAGGATAGTCTGAGCTAGACATTTCACCAGAACATTTCAGGACTGTGCCAGTTTAAGTTATAAACATAAGAGTTTATTCCAATATTAAATTCTTTTAAAGAATAATATATTATTTCAAAAAACAGTGTGCTCTTGGATTATTACTCAATACTTCTTCTTCAACATATACTTACCAAGGGGCCCTTTACTAAAACCGCTCGTGGACCACAGATACCAGCACCCAAACACCACAAACATCATGAAATGTGATTGGTGGGTGCTGTGTGTTTGTTGCTGGTAGCTTGTGTAGCACGAGGTTTAGTAAAAAAAAGCTTGTAAGTATATAATATTTAAGAGAGTGAAGTATCAGAAATAAGAAAGTAGTCACCACTGCTAACAATAAGTATATTCTATTGAAATAATAACTACAAGTTATTTGCAAGGATATTATAAACTTATTAATTTGCACTGATGCTAAGAGAGCGAAAAACAAGTGTTCTGCTTCGGTGTCTACAACAAACTGTTCTTGAAGGAATGTCTTCTAATTGTTATTTCCAATCTTCCCCTGTGAGAAGAAGGGGTACCCAATGCTATCAAATTCATGAACCCTAAAAGACAATAGTGGACTTCTACCTGAAATGTCCTTTTCATTCAACCTGAAATGTCCTTTTCAATTCCCTTTTGCAAGGGAATGTCACATATTTTCATCATTTTGATTTTTTTCAAATTAAATATATTTTTATATTTCTTGCATCCATCACAAGTACTTTAGAGATAATGTTAACGCTGCAGTTGAGACCCACAGGAACCTCTCAAATAATCAATTTTCCTATGAAAATGTTTCAAATAAAAAGTGTTAAGTATTTATATGTGAAAGAATATATGATGTTTAAAGAAAATCGTTGGAGCCCTTTTTTGAAAACGCGTAAAACTGAAAAAAAACAACAAAAAAACAAAACCTCTCAGTAAAGTCGCACTGATGGATTTAGACGAAAACCTTGGCATCAGAATCAACATCGCAATGTTGATTCCCTAAAATAAATACCAAGTTTTTTAAACTTACCGCGATTTATCTTTTTTGTGATATTTTGTTAAACCACAGACATACGTAAACACTCTCATATTTTATACAATCTTTTGCTAAAAACATTTTTTTAAATTTTTGGTCGAAAATACACGTTTATGATGTCCCCTGAGTTCGAAAAAGTGGTTTTTAGAAAATGGCATGTGCGTTTTAATGTATGAACGTATGTATGTGAACAGCATTGTTTAAAAATGAAAAATCGTGGAATGTTCAAACTTGACATTCTGTTTCTGTATCTATGAGATCCGACAGTGTTATCTGTCAAAAAATTACTCAACCGGAAATACTACTCTACTGCTTTGATTTTTCACGTTTTTGAGATTTTCTTCAAAACTACAACTTTTCTCTGGGAAAATACACTGAGTTTGAAGAAAATCGATTTAACCGGAACTACGTTTTTATTGAATTGTTATTTCAGTTTTCTACGATTTTTATCCATAAAGACGTCGACGGTTTTCTTTAAATTTGTTTAACACTAACTATGAATACAGAGACTTAACACTTTTTTGCTGAGAAAGTTCATTAAAGAATTTTTTGCGGAAGGAGAGACTGTATGGTTTCCACAAAAAATGTCATTTCCGTAAGTTTAGATTCTCAAAAATTGATATAAAAATTGAAGACAAGTAAATATTTAGTCCACATTATAAGTTTGAAGAAAATTTGTCACTTAAATCTGTGAGTAAACTGCAGTAAGAGCAAGTCGTGTGAGTGTTTCATATAAGATTTGTTCTTATTCATGTATTCATGACTAATTCATATTTATGTACGTACTTAGTCTTATGAAATGTTTTTGGTGTGATATGTTGTAGAGTAGTGGTAGTGTGTAGCACGAGCGGTTTAGTAAAAAGGCTTGTGTTTGTAAGTATATATGTTTAAGAGAGTGAAGTATCAGAAATAAGAAAGTAGTCACTACTGCTAACAATAAATATATTCTATTAAAATAATAACTACAAGTTATTTGCAAAGATATTATAAACTTATTAATATGCACTGATGCTAAGAGAGCGAAAAACAAGTGTTTTGCTTCTGAGTGTCTACAACCAACTGTCTTAATAAATGATCTAGAATAAACGCAAATCTCTATCACTGGCATGAGTTTAAGAGAGCGATTCCTGAAGCAAGTGTTCTGGCTTTGAAAGCAGAATTCAGATTATGCGAAAGAATGCCTTCTCTTACAAAACAGTTGGCCAAGTGGCATTGTATTAATTTAACGGAATTTTTGCGCCTTTGTCTCTTAGTTTGCATTGATCTAGATTGTAGTATATCCCTCTATCCCCATCACTAAATACACCATTTGAACTATCTAATTTTCACAAAACTATTTTCCAAAACTATTATTTTTTCCATTTCGCTCTTCCACTACACTTATATATGTATTTCTGAGAAAAACTATGTTATACTTAATTATAATATATGTTAATTAATTATTTTTATAATAATAATTAATTTATGTAAAGATATATATATGTTTATTATTGAATCTCTCAGCCAACAGTGGGCCTCGTTAATGTGTCTCCAGTAAGGTATACATATTATGTATTACCTTGGGATAACATATTCCACCAGGGATGCCCCGCCATAAATAACATCTCTCCCTCTGTCTTTCACACACACACACACACCCACTCCCTATCAGCTAGGTCAGTTGCTAACTTACTCCCTATTGCCCTGATCAGGGCAGAATTGCAATTAATAAAGGACAACATTCTGGACGATCATCCGAACACCATTGTTATCTGCATCGCCGTAGCTGACACCTTTCCCTAGTATTGATTACAACATTCTAGGATGAAACTTTGTATAAAGATATTTATTTTAAGTATTATCTTAGGTTTATTTATTCATTTAATGTTACAGGATTATAATGTTTTTATTTTATATGATTTCAAAATTACCATTTTAATGCTTGAAACTGGTTGTTTAACCACCATTTCCCAATGGCTCATTTTTCCTTTGCAGGAACTAGGCTAAGAAATAGGCCGGCATCGTCCAGAATGTCGTATGGGCCATTTTTATAATACTCTATGTTGGTATGGCTGGACATCCTTGCATATTCTCTTAAAACAAAACAAATTTCAATACGATAGTAACTTTACTGAATCTACTAGATTTCGCCCTCCAGGATTATGGAAACATCATATTATTTAGGAAGAATGGAAATTGTCGTTGTTGATTATGGTAACGTCACTATTCGTGGTGTCCAAGATAAATGTCTAGTTTTAAGTCCACAAGAATCCTGCTATCAAATAAGCTTGTCACTCTGTTAAAAGTGACATGAATTTTCAGCGTCCTCCTGGTTCTATTGCTGTGGTTCAGAGGTTTGTCTAAAGACTGATAGATTCACTACTTAATTAAACTATCACTAGTAGTAGTAGACTAATTTAGTACAAACTTATGAAGGTTGTAGTATACATTAAAATAATGTAGACTATCGCATTTTATTAATGAAATATTATTGGTGTGGATGTGTTGTTGTAGTTTGTAGTTGTGGCTTGTAGTGGCTTGAGCGGTTTTGTAAAAAGGGCTTGTAAGTATATATGTTTAAGTGAGTGACTTATCAGAAATGAGAAAGTAGTCACCACTGCTTACAATAAACATATTCTATTGAAATAATAACTACAAGATATTTGCAAGATATTATAAACTTAGTAATATGCACTGATGCTGAGGGCGAAAAACAAGTGTTCTGCTTCGGTGTCTACAACAAACTGTATTGAAGGAATGTCTTCTAATTGTTATTCAAATCTTCCCCTGTGAGAAGCAGGGGTACACAATGTTATCAAGTTCATGAACTCTAAAAGACAATAGTGGTCTTCTACCTGAAAGTCCTTTTGCAAGGAAATATCACATATTTTCATAATTTTGATTTTTTCAATTTACGTTGATTTTTTCAATTGAGTTAGAAGTAACTAAAGACTGACAGATTCACATCTTAAACTATAACTTTTAGTACAAGAATTTAAATTAAACTAAGTAAGATTCTAGTATACACTAAAATAGTATAGAATACTAGTTGATTACTTTTTGAGTTATAAGTAACTAAATGCTGACAGCCTAGTTATTGTAATTATTGCAGTTACTTTGAGATTGTACATTGCTTTAGTATTGTTTAGAAAAATTAAAATGAAATAAAAAATTACTGACTAATTGGGTCAAAGAACTGAAAAAAAAAGAAGACAAAAAAGAAGTTAATTATTAAACTATGCTTTATCTTAATAAAACGCCCTCCACGAGCGTGAAATGAACCAATACAACTTTTACTTGAAGGCTACAAGCTCGTCAGCTTTTCTCCCTCTCTCACTCTTTCTTTTACCCTTCAAGTTTATTTTTAGTATTGTCATGTCTCCCATACTCACTTTCTCAGAAATGATAGAAGTTGCTCCAGTAGTTTGACATTTTTAACTTTGGCCAAAAAATCTCTTGAGATGTTGTATGTTCTACTTGTTTTGTTCTGATATTATATAAAAAAGTTCCTTTATCTTCCATTTTGTTTCCATTTATTTTTTGATAAATATTTACCTTTTTAGTTTTTTTTTTATTTATTTCTTAATTATGTATTTTTTTGTTTATACTTTGTCTTATTCAACAATAATAAGCTTAAACTAAGAGAAAATTTGGCGATCGCGTAAAAATTTGTCGATTGGAATTTTTCATCACAAAAACATGTTTGAGGTACTCCGAAGATGAAAAAAATGCTTTTAACGAATCTGTTGTGTTGTGTGTGTGTGTGTGTGTGTGTGTGATATAGGAAGCTCTCAGGTTTGATAAATCGTTTAAGGTCCTGTCAAACGCATAAAGCCCAAAGGTTTCAGAAAAATTACAATTCCGTAAAACGTGGTGTAGGGTTTGGAGCCTAGGTGTAAATGACACCAGCAGAGAGAAGAGAGCTTCTCTCTGGTAACAGAGACTACTCTCTGACTTAGGCAAGGCTAGAGTGGGAGAACCTGTGTATATAAGCAGTGGAATCGATCTATAGGATAGCTATCAGAGCAAACCATTTACATCGCATGTGTCATAATCTCGACTCCCACTTTTTCTATTCTGATCGTTTCATTATTAAGTCCAGGGCAGATCCGTGTAAAACTTATAGCTACATTATAACAGTGTCTTCATATCTCGTTCATTCATCAAACCTAATTCTTCCTCAACAACTACAATTGATGAATGGCAATCTAGCAGGTAGAGCAGAGAGGCTCTCTCTGGTTAACAGAGACTACTCTCTGACTTAGGCAGTCTAGAGTGGGAGAATCTGTGTAAATAAGCCAGTGAGAATCTGTCTAGAGGATATCTATCAGATTCAACAAAAAATCGCATCGTGTCATATCTCTACTCCCACCTTTTATTCTATCAGTTTCATTATAAAGTCCAGTGCAGTGAGTGTAAACTATATCTACATTATAACAGTGTCTTCATATCAAACCTAATTTCTCTCCTCATTAACTCCATTATAATAGACTTGTAACTGGGAGGTCTCCAGTTCGAGTCCCGCGTATATCTGCCTAAATTTTATATTTGTTTAAAAAATTTTAATAGTAAAGTATGTGCTTCCGTTCCCGTCCATGACACCTAATTTGGTAGCTGGATGTTAAGCCCGCTGTGAAAAAATAGGCATTATTTTACTTACACATATTACACACTTATAAATTTCAAATATAACTGTAAATATAATATACAGTACGAGCTTCGGAAAAATTATCTGGCAACAAATGTTATATTTCCAGGAAAACCGATTTTCTTCAAGCGTGAAATTTTCGCAACTCGGTAAGTTCTTGTTAGTTGTAATATGATTTGTATTGTTTGGGGGGGGGGAGAGGTTAGTAAATATGTTAATTAATAATTATAATTTATATTTGGATCTTCTCAAAAGGGATCTCGTGAGGTCTGTGTTTATACAGAAGTTGGAGAGGATGAAAACAATTAAATATATATAATTAAAATAAACAAAATATATGTCAGAATAAGTAAATACATAACAATAAGTTAATTACAAATATTATATATATATATATACTATGTATATACGCATATTTTTTATAAATCGATTCTGAGAATAAATGTAGTACTATTTTTTAAAAGTAAATTTTTGAAACTTCCTAATTTTGAAAGAAAAAAATCATCGCAAACAAGTAGCAAAATGCAAAAACTCGCACTCGGGATAAAGTCATATCCAGCGAAAAATCACTACAAGTAACTATTTTTTTTTCTTCCCGTTACTCTCGACAATACCAGAAATGGACGAGTGTAAGACACTCCATGGAGATGGAACCATACTCCTTGTGTTACGGGGATCTAGTGACAAAGGGCAATAAACCCCAATAATTTTACCATATATAGTCGCATTCCCCCAGATTTTAAATTTTAATATCGGATTTTTGATGAACTTATAATGGAGTTGTTGAGGAGAAAAATTGGGTTTGATTGAATAAACGAGATATGAAGACACTGTTATAATGTAGCTACAAGTTTTCACAAACTGCACTGGACTTAATAATGAATCTGATAGAATAAAAGGTGGGAGTAGAGATATGACACGATGCGATGTATGGTTGAATCTTGATAGATATCTCCTCTAGATAGATTCTCACTGGCTTATATACACAGGTACTCCCACTCTAGCCTGCCTAAGTCAGAGAGTAGTCTCTGTTAACCAGAGAGAGCCTCTCTTCTCTCTGCTGGATGCCATTACAAAAAATATAAGGTTAATAAAAATGAAAATATTCAAAGAAGAGAAGTAGTCAAGGATAGTAGATAAATGTTAAGTAGTAATTAATAATAAAATGTATGTAAATATTAATGATATTTATGAATGCATAATAAAGTTTATGTAAAAATTGGTTTTGAAGATAAAAATATAAAAATTGTACCATTTGGTCGACGCATTTTGTCAAGTCGAAGACGATGTTACATAAGTCCAGTGTCAATATGTATTATGTGTGAATCGCAGTTAATAAGAAGTGTCAGTTTTTATTCTCCCATTTGCTGATTATACTTAAGTCCATTGCATGTTATCAGTGTTTCTGAAGTAATAAAATTCACCTACTTGGAATCAAGGTGCAATTATTTGATTGTTAGTCTACATTCCTTCTTATAGGAATTTTGTTTTAATGTTTAAGTTTCATTATGAAATTTACCTATTTTGAATCAAAGTGCAATGATTCGATTTGTTTCTTTCTTATAGGAATTTTGTTTTAATGTTTGTTAATTTAAGTTTTAAATTTTATGAAATTTGCCTATAAATTTTTTGAAATTTTCCTGAAGTGAATCAAAGTGGAATGATTTGATTTGTTTTGTTTTTAATTTCTCAATATAGTCGAAGTTTTAGGTCATATATATAATATAATATGTTTTTATTCTATTAAAGTTTATGATTTTTATTTTCGTCGATTGAAATTAGTATATTAATGATATCATTGTTTTGTTTATTGTTTTTGTTGATATTGTATTATATTATAATGGAGTTGTAAGTGGAGGAGAGAAATTGGGTTTGATTGAATAAACGAGATATGAAGACACTGTTGTAATGTAGCTATAAGTTTACACAAACTGAACTTTATAATGAAACTTACAGAATAAAAGGTGGTAGTAGAGATATGACACGATGCGATTTATGGTTGAATCTGATAGATATCTCCTCTAGATAGATTCTCACTGGCTTATATACACAGGTTCTCCCACTCTATCCTGCCTAAGTCAGAGAGTAGTCTCTGTTAACCAGAGAGAGCCTCTCTTCTCTCTGTTGGATGCCATTACAAACTTAATGATTGTGTCATGTCTATAGCTACACTTAGAAGAGTATCTATTTAAAAATGTATCAATCACTTTCTTATTTTGAACGTTTATTAGATAATGTAATAATTCTAAGGATGATGACTAGAAACTGCATGAAAATATTTAAGCAGAAATCTTCATCTCCCTCTAACTTGACCTTTGATTTATCTAACTTTGCGCTAGGATTGTCATTCATCATTACTATTTTACCTTGGTATTTTCTTTCATATGTGTTTCTGACCAACTTCGATAATTTATTTATTACTTTTTTGTGTTTTCTTTTCGTCACTTTAGTTTTTTTTTACTTTGTTATTTGCAAATTGGACGTTATCGCGGACCTATTGGCTTACTGCGCTTATACCAGTGTCAATGTCGTGAAATTCATTATTTAACCCATCTAATTTAGTTTCGATGGTTCCTAGTTTTGTAAAAATAGAGGCAATTAGGGATGCAAACGATGCATCAATAACACTGATCCCACTTAAAGACATATTTCTTATCTTAATCATGCATTAAAAAACATCATGCATTTGCAACATTTTCGTTAATCATAGATTTAGTTAATAGATCTCTTCCTCAGAATCAATTTTCAAGTATAACCTCGCCAATTCAGTATTCACACAGACTCATCGATCCCCATAAGGGATGCCATATGTAATATGATTTGTATGGGGGGGGGTAGATTAAATATGTTAATTAATAATTAATTATTATAATTTATATTTGGATCTTCTCAAAAGGGATCTCATGAGGTCTGTGTTTATACTGAAGGTTGGAAAGGATGAAAAAACAACCAAATATATAGATTCAGAAAATATATAATTAAAAAGCAATATATGTCAAAATAAGTGAATACCATAATATTGCGATATAAGAACATGAGTGTCTTTGTCATTTGGGAATAATTGCTTTAATAAAACTTAATATTTTACATATTTTTTTGACTTGGAGAAGGTTGGGTTTCTTGGTGCACTTCCACCACTCCACACTGTAACATGGCTGTTTCTAATGATGGATTTCACTCTTTTTACGGAGTAAGACTTAACAGCACATACAGTACTGAACTAGACGACGAATTCTCGCTGGACTACCACAGAGGGCAATCATGAGTCCAATTTTTTTCAACCTCTACTGCTCTGACATACCTGAACCTCCTTCAACGACACTAGCCACTTACGCAGACGACAACATGCTAGCTTCTTCCAACTCAGACATACACAGAAGCATCACTGACTTACAGACGTCTTTAGATACAATATCAAACTGGTTCCAGCGATGGAAACTAAAGCTACACGTTTCCAAAACTGAAGCAAAAATATTCGCTCTGCGACGGTTTCGGAATGAGAACTTTCGTATTCTGCATATCAACAACCAAGAAGTCCCTTGGAAACAAAAGGACCAAGGAGTGCGCTATCTCGGCGTGATCCTGGACACAAGACCCACCTGAAGACTACACATTAACACTAAACTAAACAAGCATACACCCGACTGAAACAGCTCTACCCAATCATTAACAGAAATTGACCACTCAAACACTCCTGCACCACACTACTCTATAAAACACTTCTCAGACCTCTCCTGACATATGCCTGGCCAATCTGGATCACAGTAAGCAACACACTGATGAAACGATTACAGACTTTTCAGAACAAAGTTCTACGAACAGCACTAAACGCATCCTGGTTTATCAGGAACATTGCAGACATACACACACATATGACCAAATTAACAGACAACTTCTTCTTAACACTTAACACATTGCCAACAACATCACACTACCACATAGGTGGGCCTACCTCATCAAGAAGGCTGAAACCCCTATGTGTAAAGCTCTAGTGAGTTGTTCCATATATTTTGATTGTAAATAAATAAATAAAACCCTTTTTACGGTATGTATTTTGAACTGCCCTCACTCCCTAAAGGATACACCCTTATATATTCTACCTCCATCCCGGGGAAAGCGAGAAGATGGAAATTCCCTTTGTCCTAAATAAATGAAATGATAGGGGTAGGCCTGGTATCTTTGAACTCAACTAACTGTTTCTTTTGTGCCTTTCAATCTTCAAAAAATCCAACTTTATAAATATATACATTGGAAAAATTCCCTACTTTTTGAATTATAAAATATTTAACAAGAATATATTTTGATACAATTTATATTTATTAATTATTCTTCCAAATATGTACATATTACATAGTATTATATGACAGTAGGATAGTAATAGTAAAATATTCAAAAACTGCACTATAGAGGAAAGCCAAGACCCCCCTTTAAAAGAATTTTCCAAGAAAAATTTGTCAAATAAATGTTGTAACTCTTTATATATGTACGTAGTTGATATATCAAGTTTAAAGAAAGTCGTTAGTCCCTTCTTTTTTTTTAAGAAAATCCTAAAAAACGGGAAAAATCTATTCTTTAAAATTGTGTTTTCGATTGATATATTTTGGCTAGAAACTTTATTGGCGCCTCTCTTGAAAGCAACTAAACGAAGTACCAAGTTTCAATATTTCTGTGATTTTTCATTTGAGTTGAACTGCTTTTTCTTATTCTTACTAGAAGTAAGAGAATGTAAAAACTAAACCATAATTCTCATAATTAGTCTGATCATTGGTCGTAATAATTATTTATTAGCAAAAATTTGATTAAGACAGATCGATGGGTTCTGGAAAGTCGTATGTATATTAAGAGTAATCTATAAGAATTTTTAATCGATTAGATATATGAATATAGAAGGAAACTTATTTTCTTCTTTGTATTATTAATTTCTCTCTATCTCTCAAGTTTCTTTCTCTTTTTGTTTTCCTTATATTTGGTTTGTTAATTGAAAAAGTTTCCACATTGTTTTTGATGAAATGATGTATTTAGTTTTGAATCAATGAGATTTGATTTAGTTTTGTAAGAAAAGTTTTATTCTATCATTACTATTGGTTGGTTGTTATGACGTAGTAGTAGTAGTAAATAGTGGTGGAAAAGATGATCTTTCAATTCTTGTTATAAGTTCTAGAAGTTTAGTTATCGGAATGATGAACATGCAATACAGAAGAATTGGAAAGGGAATCAACCGTGGAAGATGCTGCAGACTTTAGCAAAGAAGTTTTCTTGCGTAGCTATATATATATATATATATATATATAAGAGCAGACTTATTGAGGTTGTACTAAGAAAGGGTGGAAACATCAAGACGGTCCTGGACCAAGAACTGGACTATATAGGGGAACAGAACACACACACACAAACGCACGTCCTCTTTCATTGAACTTTAGTAAGGAACTAAGGTTTGAGATTTGTGCTTTTGGAATCCGCTTATGAAACTGGTGGCTAGAATCAGGATGTCTGCTTGTCTGTATGTGTTTGTATAGATAGGGTGGATGAGTGGAGGCGGCCGGGAGCGATAGTATTAAAGCATGGTTGACTTGGAAGAGATCTAACTCTGGGAGTGAAAGGGCGGACGAGGAACCAAACAAAGTGAGCTAGGGTACTGTGGTGTACTTGGGTATAGAGACGGATTGTGAACACAACACATAGACATACATACACACACACACAATGTATAGAGATATAGAAAACGAGGCTAGGCAATTATGTCTGAAGGGCTAGAATATTCTGTTCTTCTTATAGGAACGATCGCCAGCCAATAAACTTTGTCTGTAGTACAGTGGTCCAAAGATTCAATTTTATATATATATATATATATCCTAGTACGGAACTTAACCTCAATTAAATGTTATTATCAAATATAATTATAATAATTAGATTTGTTATTATTAATAATAATAATCCAGTTTATTAACTTAGGGCAATTATTACAATTTTAATTGACAATTATTTTTCATACCCGAAATTTTTACAAAACCTTTAATTGCCATCAAGATTTCAGATAATTCAAGGGGGTGGCGAGCAACAGTACATTTACTTAGTAAAATTCTTATGTAGCAGGAGCTACAAATAATACATCGTAGTTCACCATGCACCCGCTTATGAATCTTTTTTCAACCCCCAGCAAAATTTGAAATGATTTTTTCAGAATAATGCCTAAATGATCATCCTGGAACCTCCAGGAATTCAATTTTTTCTCCGTGATAGCCATCTCAGAGAGATGCACGGATTGCTTTGTACAAATCTGTATTATCACGGTTCTACAAGACATCCTAGTGATGGGTAAACGCTCGAAAACGGGACAAATTCGCGGTATAGATTCACCTTCTCTCGCACTCTAAGTACAGTACGGTTTCGAGTCTGAGTGTGTACGAAAAATGACTGTCTAATGAGCTCTGTGAAAATTTAGCCGGCTAATTTATCTGAGAACCGATTTTACCATTTTTCATGGTCAAAGGTCTTCTTCCATACTTTTCAATACCTTTTCAGCAATTTTCTTACATATGTAAATAGCTATTGTATACATATATTTCTATCTGCAAATATTTTGTAAAGATATATACCTTATTTCTTATTTGTTTTAATTTGGAAAATAATTTTATGCTTAATTTTGTATATTCAGTTTTTCTTTGTATTTATATTGCCTGAATGAGAAAATCTTTTACTTCTATGTATAAGTAGTTTCCATTTATTACTATTCTATTATTTCTTACTTTTCTCTGTTAATTGATTTAATAATTGACAGAAAGTCCTGCCCCCCCCAAATAGTTCAAGCTATAAAACCCAAAATTTTCAAAAAAACAAAACGAAAGATGTTTATAACTTTATAGAGTGAAAATCAGACGCTACATCAATCTCAACTTTGGGAAGGTTTACATCTTTAGCCACACTACTATCTCACCACTGTTAGAACTAGCAAGAGTTCTAACTTGCCACATTTCTCTTCAAGCTACTCGCGTCATTCTACATTCATCACGCTACCAACCAACCATCATAATTCACATCTCTACTCGCTCTATATGCATTCTTCTCTGTTCACTCAGTAAAATCGTAACTTTATCGTTTGGGAGTTTAGTTGCAGTTTTTCACCATCAAAAGCTCCTCATATTACATAAATATTAATTCATTTTTTAGTTGTTTAATATTTTATGCTCATTAATGATTATTTTTTACTTTCTCTTACTCCTAGTAAGAGGAAGTATTGTAATGGTGTCAAATTTTCGATATCGAGTTTTCACCGGAAATATCCGTTTTGAGGTCCCCTGAGTCCAAAAAAGTGGTTTTTAACAAAGGGTCTGTGTGTATGTGTGTATGTGGGTGTCTGTATATGTGTGTGTGTGTGTGTGTGTGTGTGTGTGTGTGAGTGTGTGAGTGTGTGTGTGTGTGTATGTATGTATGTGAACAGCATAGCTTAAAAACGAAAAACCGTAGAAAGTTGAAACTTCATATTCCGTTTAGTTATCACCATGGGATCTGACAGTACATTATCTGTCAAAATTCCTCAACCGGAGTATAACATTACAAGTTGAATTTTTTACTTTTTTGCGATTTTCTCAAAAATAGCACCAACGATTTTCTTTAAACAAGGTATATCAACTACACATACAATGAGCTACAGCTTTTTATTGAGGGACATGTGTCGGGAAAGATGCATTGAAGGGCACTTTTGGGGGAAGGGGTGGGGTAGGTTTCCATTTGACGTGCTATTTCAGTTTATTAGACAATATTTACATCTAAATCTGTTGTTATAATTAAATATGTTGTTGAATTCCGATGTTTAAAAAAAATGGTAACGGAAGTCGTTTACTTACCAAACTTTACTAAAAGGATTATTCCCTTTTTTTCGCAATTTCTCCAAAAAGGGCTCCTACGATTTTCTTAAACTTTGTATATAAAACTAGACAAGCAACGATCTACAACTTTATTTAAAACAATTTCTCTGGGAAAATTCATTTAAGGGCACTTTTGGGGGAGGGGTGGGGTTAAGTTTTTCTCTAAAGTGCTATGACAGTTGCTTATACAATTCTATCCAAACAAAATTAATTAGAAATAAATAGATGGCCAAAATTCCGAGTTTTAAGAAATTTAGTAAACCGGAAGTGCGCTTTTACTGAACAGTTTTTTCAGTTTTCGAAGAATTTCTTTAAATTTGGTACACAAACTATAAAATTTGTCAATTATAATTTTGAGAACAGGCGTAAGGGAAAGTTGTGTGAGTGTTTCACACCAGATTTTTTTTTTTGTTTGTATCTATGCGTGTGGATGGAGAAATAAAAATATGATAGTGAGCGGAAAAGATATAATGCTTTAATTACTGAATGAAAATAAATGTACTTGACTTTAATGGGATTATACTGGGCTTGGCCTCGCTAGAGTGCTGCCATCTTCAGGCGAAAAAGCAAAATAAATTACGTAATTTTAGGATATTCCAGTAAATCATAACTGCTGTTATATTTTTTGTCAAGTAATCTTCTTCTTTTTTCTAAGTTTAGACTACGTAATTAGATTTATTACGTATTATTTTTTCATAGGATGTATTTTAAGTCCTCTACTAACATATGTTTTTCTCTCAGATTTGGACTTATCTCATCTCGGCTTTTGAACAAGAAGATATATTTAAAAGTTAATTTAATACTATGGTTACGTCTTGAAATTTTATGTCTTGCAGATTATGCTTGAATGTGTCAAAACAAATTTTCTACTTTCTCTTACTGCTGGCGGGAGAAATTCAAATTTACGAAATTGGTCATTCACCGGAAATACATATTTTAAGGTCCCTTGATTGCGAAAATATTGTTTTTAACGAATGGTCTGTGTGTGTGTGTGTGTGTGTGTTTTGTAAACAAAATACCACAAAAATAAAAAAATCGCCAGGAGCTCCGAAATTTGGTAGCTCCGTTTGGTTATTACCATTATTGCATGTGACAATAAAGTTTTGTTAAAAATTCCTCAGCCGGAAGTGCGACTTTACTGAATCTCCTTTTCTCCAGGTTTTCATGATTTTTCTCTAAAACGGCAACAACGAATTTTCTCCTTTTTTTTTAAAGTTCTATGCTATTTCCAGCAATCAAAAATCTTTTGGGGTTTTTGTGAGTACAGTAGCGTTAAGCTTTCCTCTAAAGTACCACATCAATATAATGTACGGTTCTCTAATATATATTAGTAGCAATAATAGATTTCCAAATTTGAAGAAAATCGGTTAACCGATTTGTACGACATTATACAAATTAGGTTTTTAAAGGTATTTTGAATTTTCTCGAAAACAATTGTAACAATTTCCTTTAAACTGTTTTATTTGAAACATTTCTCCCAAAAAAATTATTTTATAGATTCCTGAGGAATGATTGTGGTTTTAAATTTCTAATGTTATGTGGGATGGGGTTAGTGTTAATAGCGTTCCCTTCTGAACTAGAATGTAATAACTTTTACTATCTCGTTGGATAGGTACTTATTCCCTTTCCCCCCACTAACACTGCATTTATGTTACGATTATTGCGTTAAGTAAATTTATCATTTTTAAATATTATGGTTACCACAATCTTATATAGAAATAGATTAGATGAGAAATTAACTAAACTATTTTTGATAGTACAGAAACTCAGTATCAATACTTGTTATATAAGTTGCATGAATCAGCGAAGGAAGCCTTAGGTGAAAAATCCAAAAATAATAATATTAAGCAACTCTACTACTGGAACGAAGAAATTGAAAGAGAGGTGCAAATTAAAAAAGAGAAATATTTAAAATGGCTAAACACACGAAATACAAAAGACAAAATAGAACTTAGAGCTCCAGCAGGCCAAAATCAGGAAGAAAGTCGCAGAAGCTAAAAACAAAAGTTGGGAAGAGTGTTGTCGAAGAGTAGAAACTTTGATTGGCGGGAAAAAAGAAGTGACGAAGCCTGGAAGACATTGAAAAAATTGAGAATGAATTCTAAAGAAGAGAACCTTATTAAATATTTTGACCTTAATGCTAGCGTAGAGTACTTTAAAGAATTACTAACAGAAAGTAGAGAATAGTATTTATATGATAGGGAAAAGGAGGTTTCTGAAACTGTGGATTTAGATATCTCATCTAGATATTGAGATTGTAAAGAATGCGGTTAGATCTTTGAAAAACGGAAAGGCTACAGGAAGTGGAGGTATTCCCGCTGAGTTGTTAAAATACGGTACGGACAAAATGTCCGTATTAAAAGATTTTTTTGAAAAATTTTTAAATGGAGAGAATGTACCCGAAGACTGGAAAATAGGCTATATTTCCCCAGTGAAGAAAAGATGACTACAATAACTATGTGGGGTATAACAGTGACTAGTACACTGAGCAGAGTGTATGGAACAATTATAAAATATTTGCTGGAAAAAGAGTACAGAAAAATGGAGGCGGGGTTCAGAGCCGGTAGATCAACTATAGACCACATCTTTTGCTTGCAGCAAATGATTGAGAAGAAAGTGGCAAAGGCACAACCTCTTCATCTAGTCTTTATAGATATTGAAAAGGCTTATGATTGTGTACCCCAAAGCAAGCTTTGGACAGCCTTAACTGAAACGGGCATAAATCCAACTGTAGTGAGAGCAATTAAGAGTTTCTACAAAGATGCCATGTCTAAGGAGAAAATAGGAAAATGTTTGTCTTCTGGTTTCCAAGTGACGAAAGGATTGCGTCAAGGATGTTGTTTATCGCCCACACTATTTAAAATTTATATAGAGAAAGTCCTAGAAATCTGGAAGAAAAAATGCAAAAACAAATAACTATGAAGTTGACGCTATAGCAAATTATATAAAATCACACATGACGTCTACAGAATCCATAAAACTGAAAGGCAATTTAAATACATTAAAGATGGAATTGGAGTGCACCAAACCTGTGTATTTTAATAGAGAACATTCGATTGGACCATTATTAGGCTTTACCGAACCAAAGGTATTAAAACCTATGGTTAGACATAAATCAAATGATATTGTTAATATTCAGAGTGTAAATACAATTGTGGTGAATTGCAATATAGCTTCCGGTTCATATAGGAATGGAAAGCTGGACATGCCATATATGAATTTTCACCCATAGTACCACCAGGTTATAAATTAGTTCAAGAACCTTCACCAGACATTTACTTTCCAACTAACGTTAAGGTGATTGACAATATTACGCTAACTATTACTGATCAGAATTACAATATAATAGTTTTTCGCAAAGAAGTGATTACTATTCGATTACATTTGAAGAAAAATGGGCATTGACTTCCAA
>JAAEAF010014792.1:0-31324 GCA_011037195.1 Triatoma infestans | reverse complement strand
CTTCCCCCTCCCCCAAAAACACCCTTAAATGACTTTACCATGAGAAATGTTACAAATAAAAGCTGTAGCTCTTTATATGTATAGTACATATTCTTAGTTAAAAAGAAAACCGTTTGGAGCTGTTTTAGAAAAATACTATTCATTGTAAAAACGTACTTCCACTTCCGGTCATCTGATTTTCTTCAAACATGGAATTTCAACAATATATTTAATTCTAATTAATATTATTTAGATATTAGAATTGTGTAATAAATTGAAATAGTATTTTAGTTGGTAAAACCTAAACCCCCACCCGTCCACCAAAAAAAAAGTAGCCAGCCCTTAAATGAATTTCCTCGGAGAAATGTTTCAAATACAGTTTTGTACGTAGATCTATGTTTATGCGTAGATCTACGTAGATTTATGTACGTAAAAAAAAAAAAGTAACAATATAGGCGGAAAGGAATCATTTATATAGTTTTTTGAAGACAATAAAAACTTGCTGAATGTACAGAAGACTATAGATACAGACCACCAAGCTTCTATGAATCTTTATCAAAACACTTTAGAGTTATGTTTTCAAAGTCACAGATCCCAGGGTGGTTTTTCACTAAAATCAAGTTTTCTTAAAAAACTTTAACACATACAAATGTGAACTTTATTATTTGTGCAACTAGCATTCCAAGTTTATAGAAACAGCTTTTGAAACTGTTTAGGTAGAAATTAATAAAACGACAGAAAGACAAATTGAGCTCCCTCAAAAAAAATCTTAAAATAAATGGTTCTGGAAAAATGTTTCAATATAAAATTGAAAAAATCCTAGGAGTAAAGAGCTTACGGATTTTGATCAAAACCTTCGTCTAGTGGAAATTGATGATGATGATGTGTAAAGAAGATAAAGTTTGAGCTACTCCAAATCAATGGCAATTTCCGAAGATGTAATGAGCCGTATGAACATCATGAAAATGAGTCGGGATTTTTCCCCCGAATCATTAAAAAATTCACAGGATCTAAAGAACGAAGAATCAGACATTAGTTGAAACAAACATTAGTTTTACTCCCCACTCAGGGCAGACTAGGGAGCGAGAATTCTATTCATATGTTACGCTCAAAGACCGAAAATGTTCATTAAGCGAAAAAACAGCTCACAACGCGTAGTGGTCACTGTAAAACATCCACATCGCGAAATTCATGTTATGGCTGTTGTTATGAAAACGCTCACGCGCGTTGTGGCAATCACAAGAAAGACCGCATAGCGAAATTCGTGTCGTGGCTATCATGCTATACGACCGCAACACATTCTGGCAATGAAGAAAAGCCATGACGTGTTCCGAGCACTAGTTGGTGTAACTATATCACGACAGGTTGTAACTAGTCGGCTTTAGTACAATGATGCATTAAAACATCAGTAGAATTGTTTATTGCTCATTTCTTGTCTGTTTCTGAGAGTGAACTTATAACAGCGCTAACCATGACCAATAAAAAAGAAGTGTTTTCTGATAAATTACGTGAGTTTGTGGAAAGAAGCACTGATCGCAGTTTTATCATGAGTACAAAAAAATATGAAATGTTACTTAATGAAACAAAACAGTCTCAGCTTCTTAAAAAAAAAAACAACCAGTCTCTATCTTCATAGCAGTATCGTCGTCTTAAACGATATGATGTCTTAAAAACTGGTGGTGACACTGAAAAGTTGGTTGTAGCTGGAGCAGATTGAACAAGTTTAAAAATCCATTACTTCTGCAAAACAGATGAACATGGTTCTAATATGGTTCCATACGCGTCATGGCTTTTCTTCATTGCCAGAATGCGTCGTTATGGTCGTACAGCATGATAGCCACGACACGAATTTCGCTATGTGGATGTTTTACAGTGATCATAACACGTTGTGAGCTGATTTTTCGCTCAATGAGCATTTTTGGTCTTTGAGCGTAACACATATATATATATATACACAGAGAGCTACAGAAGAACAGTTCAAACATCAGTCTTCTAACACAGTCAGTAAACAACAATACAATCTACTACTTCCTAATTATTCAGCCAGTCTGTCTCTCTCGCTACCTTATTCTCTAACAATTTAAAGTCCTCACAGTGTGTGTCTGTCTATTTATTATACAGTATCCAGCATATCATATAGTTTATTTTTCCTTTAACATTCCTAAATTCATTCTCTCCAATCATCTCCTTCTCACATCTATTAGATATATCTATATATTTTTGAAATAATTACCAGAAAGCAATTTTTTGAGAAAAATCGCGAAAAACCGTGAAAATACATTTGGTAAAGTACATATTCCGGGAAAAACACATTGACCAAATCTTTGTGGTGCGGATTCTCCAGAGATTTTAAACGCTAATAGCAAATTAATTTTTCATGAAAATGATGATGTATCCAAGAGTTGTTACATGAACTCAAATACATAGAAAGAGAGAGCTTATGGAAAAGAAAAATATGTTGGCTAAAATCATTTTTTGCGTACCGAGGAGAGACAGCTTTTTTTGAAAATAGAAAGATATATTATCCAATTAATGGCAATTGATTATAATTTTTTTTTCCCCCCCTTTATATTTACATAGAAATCTAAACTCTTTATCATTATGGCAGCTCTCTGGCTGCACAAAGTGACTAAGGTTTGCCGACATTAATTTAAAACAGTCAGTTGTGAAAAAAATAAAATAAAATAAAATAATGAGATACTGAGAGGTAGACAACTAAACATAAAGAGAAGTTCTATCAGCCGCCACTCTGGTGGCCGTGAGTCATACTAATCACAGCAATTTTACACATTACCATATTAAAATTCTAGAAAATGTAGTCACACTAATATATATCTCGACATACGCTTATTATTTTCTCCAAGAATTTTATCTAGATTTTTTTTTCCCCCTTGTAGTTTAGCTGTAGTTTATTTAACAAGAATGCTGAATGAGGAAGTGAGGAGGACGACTACACGTACAGCTTTCATTTTAAATTATTATTAACAAGAAATTGTTCCAGAAACATAGCTTTTAAAACTGTCTTAAATTATAATGATTATGAAATGGCGGAAGTTTGTGTTGGTGGACGTGATTGTGGTGGTGAAATAAAATTGGCCAGCCCGGGCAAATATAAATCGCTAAATCCAAGTTACTCAATTGCATACATTAACTTGATTTGTTTGGTCTGAATATTGGAATATCTCAGGCATGCCGAAAGCCTTCTTTGAAGAAGTGGCACAGATCTATCTTCATCTTCAATGACTGATAAATTAAATGGGTTTTGTATTGTTAGAAAAAAGTTACATGCTTTTTTTTTTTTTTAATTCAACAAAAAAGTCGTTTATTGGATAATGGAGCACAACTTACTACCGACATATTATGCTGAGAGAAGACTCTTTATGCCTCTCTTTATACACATCCTCTCTTTATAGAGGATATGAGTATTAGAAAATGGATTATTACTTTTTCTTCGGGTATAAAAAGCATACAAAGTTTAATGAAAATAAAGAGTGCGAAGGAACACTCTTTAGAAACCTTTTTTTTCTGAATTCAGAGACTCAGAAGAGAAGTGTTCCTAGTGAGTGTGATGGATAAATGAAAAATATCAAGAAAAATCTAACATTCGCTGGCAAAAAGGGTACACACAGGTAGAAGACTACAGTTGTTACAGAAAGAGTTCAAAGGACCTGGTTAGCTTTGTCTTTTAGAGTTCAGAGAACTTTGGTAGTTTTTCTTTTCACCCCTTCTCACAGGGGAAGATTTGTACACTAACAACAGAAGGCATTCTTTCGATAGTCTGCATTCTGCTTTCAAACAAGAACAATCTGAACTAGACTTCCTACCAGAACACTTCAGGAATGGCTCTCTTAGCATCAGTGCCAGTCATAAATTAAAGCATAAGAGTTTTGCACTTAATCTAGATAAATAATTGATTTATAGACATAATAGTTGTGATATTATAAAAGTATTTAAATTCACTTAGAGAATATATCTATTTTAAAAACAGTGTGATCTCTTGATTATTACTAATTCTTCTCTTTTAAACATAAATACTCACAAGCCCTTTACAAAACCGCTCACGCCACAAACTACTACCACTACAACATCACATTACACCAATTACATTTCATGAACATTTGATTTCGAAACTCTCAATACTATCGCCTGATTAGTCTCAAGACTGGTATGGGACAGCCCTAACGGAGGTGGGTGTTCTAAAAAAGCTGATATTCGCCTGGGTGCCGGAAAATGCGGGGTTTCTGGGCAACAAAAGGGTGGATGCCCTAGCGAGGGGAGGGTTCAAAGGATACCTTTATAGGCCCCGAACCCTTCTGCGGGTTGTCCCGTGTGCCTAATTCAAACTTCTATCAAAGGCTGGATAAAAAACAGCGTCTACAATGGTGGGAGACAACACTAAGACAGTGGCAGGCTAAACTCTTCATTAAAAGACATTATCCTAACTTTAGCAGGGACCACTGAGCCATAGCCGAAGAGGCACAAGGCTAGTAGTGGGTCTATTAACAGGGCATTGTAGGCTGGCTGAACAGGCACATGCACCAATTACCAACAGTGGCAGATAACGCGTTATGCCGATTCTGCAGCGTCGAAAAGAAGACCCCGTACACATCCTTTGTGAGTATGCCGGCCTAAGGAGGCCAGGGTTTCTTCAATTGGGTTAAAGCAATCACGAAGCCAGGAGCTTCATGACAAAGCCATTCTCAGCTTTGCTAGGCCAAATTAAGTGGGCGAAGCTGAGGGATAATTTTAGGGGATACACAATAGATCTCTTATTGTAGGTCGCAGTAGAATGAGACCCGCTCTCCCTTTTCGTCAATCTAAACTAATCTATCGCTTGACACAATGGCATTCGCTCCTTGTCAGACAACTATTTAGACTAGGGTTCCCATCCTAAATAACTGTTTTCCTACACCGAACAGCACGCCTACAGTGATATAGCTAAACAATACCTGGACTAACTGGCGTATTGAAACCGACTAGTGCCGTTCTGAAAAACCTAGAAAATCCCCTTGACCTAATAGACATTCAGTAAGTTTCCGGTGTTGATCTAAGATCTAATGCTGCACAGCTACGATAAAAAATAAGGATAAACAGCTGTAGTCAGCGACGGCCCCTTACTACGAAACACATCGATACATATCTCGTTGGAAAGCCTTGTTTTAAGACAATCATTTAAACCTCTCTTTATATTTTTTGGAAAATTTGAGGAGAAAACCAACAATAGACTACAATCAATAAACATAATCTGGCTGTAACATTCCATGGTACGGTTCCTTCTTTCTTTTTGCGTGGGAGAAGATCAATAATTTTTACAAAAATGTGAAAAGGGTTAGCGATTTTAAGGGGTGGGGGGAATCTTGGCAGATTACCAGAACGACTAGACACTTAGATAATAGGTTATTGTGTCTAGAAAAACAAACTATCCCCATTTAGGTGATCTAATACTTGTTCACAGCAAATCCATTTTTATTTAAAGTCATTAATATATCTACGCTTAATTACATATAATCCAGATATTCTGGCAAAAATACAAGAAAAAAAAAAAATCTGGTGTGAAACACTCACACAACTTTCTCCTACTACAGTTCTCAAAATTATGATTGAAAAATTTTATTTTTTGTGCAACTAATTTAATGAAATTCTTTGGAAACTGGAAAAACTGTTCAGTAAAAGCGGACTTCCGGTTTACTAATTTTCTTAGAACTCGGAATTTTAGCCATCTATTTATTTCTTATTAATTTTGTTTGGATGATAGAATTGTACAAGTATAATCAACTATGATAGCACTTTAAAGAAAAACATAACCCCCCTTCCCTAAAAGTCCCTGAAATGAATTTTCCCAGAGAAATGTTTTAAATAAAAGTTGTAGATCTTTGTATGTTTAGTTTATACGAGAAGTTTTAACAAAATCGTCGGAGCCATTTAAAAAAAAAAAAAAAAAAAACGCGAAAATAAAATCATTTAGTAAAGTGGTAAAGTAAACGCATTTCCGGTCATCCGATATTATTCAAATTCAAAATTTCAACAACACATTTAATTTTAATTGGGTGCCTCCAAACCAAAAGATTTATAAAGACAAGTAGGCAGGGAACTTCGGAGTATCTCCTGTCCCTTAGTAGGACGGGTCTGAGGACCCTGATAGGGATAGTGTCCAGCCACTTGTTTAATCTAGGGAGGACGTCTAGTCCCATTTGTCAGAACTGTGACGACGGAGTCAGGGAAACGGTGTACCACTACCTTTGTCAGTGTCCCCGTTTCGCTGGAACTAGGTTTCGTGTCTTTGGGAGGGCATCACTCTCGCGGGATTGTCTGCGCGAGCTGGAGTTTCGGGATATCTTGGGATACTGTAGACTAACCGGTAAGCTACCGGGGGAGATTCATTAAGGAGATAGGGGGGGTCTCGGGGGGATAAAGGCCACATAGGCTTAGGTCCCACGCCATTAGACACCCGAATTATAATAATTATAATAATAATTCTAATTACTATTATTCAAATGACAGAATTATATAATAAACTGAAATAGCACTTCAGAGGAAAACCTTACCCCACTCCTCCCCCAAAAAGTGCCCATAAATGAATTTTTCCAGAGAAATGTTTTAAATGAAAGTTGTAGATTTTTGTATGTGTAGTTTGATATACCAAGTTTAAAGAAAATCGTCGGCGCCATTTTTGAAAAAATCGCAAGAAGGTTAAAAAAGAAAAAAACATTTAGTAAAGTGGTATTTCCGGTTGAGGAATTTTTGACAGATGACCCACTGCTAGATGCCATGGTGATACCTAGACGGAATATCAAGTGTCAACTTTCTACGATTTTTCGTTTTTGAACTATGTTTATATTGTTTGTATATCACATACACTTTTTTTTTGGACTCAGGGGACCTCAAAACGAATATTTCCGGTGAAAAACTCGATATTGAAAATTTGACACGATTACAATACTTCCCTACTTTACTAGGAGTAACAGGAAATAAAAAAAAATTCATTCTATAATGTTTCAACTTAAGTATGTTTAATTTAAGTTAAAAACAGTTGATTCAATTTTGTTGACTTAATCAAAACTAAGTTATAATTTAAGTTTAAGAAAGTAATTAACTTCAAGTATAATTGATTCAAGTATTTTAATAAAGTGAAATGCTCTAATTTGGCATAATAAAATAACAGCAGCATAAGTAAAATTTTTTTTTTTTTTTTTTAATATATCATCGATTTAAATTTATATTGGTTAAAAAAATGGTAATAGTGAAGTATGGGCCCCCTTCCCCACCCAGTGCAGAACGACACCTAAACCGATAGTTGGACGTTAAGCCCGCCTGAAAAAATAGGCATTACATTTCTTATTTATTTTAATTACAAACTTAATTTTTTTTTTTTTTTTTTTTAATAAATTTGATTCCTCTAATATTACTTAGACAATGGAACCATTCAATATGATGAAACAAATTTCTTACAAATAGAAATTTTTATACATGTTTAGTTTCCTTATCTCCCACCAGGTGATATGGAATAATAAATTATATTAAAAATGACATTTCATAGAGAAGTCTTTTAAAGCCTCTGCAATCAGGGAATCTCAAGAAGTTATTAAAAAGGTTGCAATAAAAAAAGAGTGATAATTTTTGTAAGTGCAGAAAATCAAGTTAAAAAAAAGTAAAAAAATTATTTTGTGCCACTTTTGATAAAATCGTGAAAAAAAAAAAAATGAGAAAAATCTAGTTACTCATCAGTTAATTGATTTTTACTTTCTCTTACTCCTAGTAAGAGGAAGTATTGTAATCGTGTCAAATTTTCAATATCGAGTTTTCACCGGAAATATCCGTTTTGAGGTCCCCTGAGTCCAGAAAAGTGGTTTTTAGCAAATGGTCTGGGCGAGTGTGTGTATGTGAACAGCATAGCTCAAAAATGAAAAACCGTAGAGAGTTGAAACTTGATATTCCGTCTAGGTATCACCATGGCATCTGACAGTGGGTGATGTGTCAAAATTCCTAAAACCGGAAGTACCACTTTACTTATTGTTTTTTTTTTTTACTTTTTCTACAATTTTCTAAAAAATGGCTCCAACGATTTTCTTCAAACTTGGTATATCAACTACACATACAAAGAGCTGCAACTTTTATTTGTAATATTTCTCTGGGAAAATTCATTTAAGGGCACTTATGGAGGAAGGGTGGGGTTAGGTTTTCATCTAAAGTGTTATTTCAGTTTATTAAACAATTCTAACATCTAAATAATGTTAATTAGAATTAAATATGTTGTTGAAATTCCGAGTTTCAAAAAAATCGGATAACCGGAAGTGCGTTTACTTCACCACTTTACTAAATGATTTTTTTTTTTTTTCACTTTTTTGCGATTTTCTCAAAAAATGGCTGCGACGATTTTCTTTAAACTTGTTATATTAACTACTCCATACAAAGAGCTACAACTTTTATTTAAAACATTTTTTCTGGGAAAATTCATTTAAGGGCACTTTTAGGGGAGGTGGTGGGGTTATGATTTTCTTTTTAGTGCGATCATAGTTGATTATACAATTCTATCATCCAAAACAAAATTAATTAGAAATAAATGGATGGCCAAAAATTCAGAGTTTAAAGGAAATTAGTTAACCGGAAGTGCGCTTTTACTGAACGGTTTTTTTTTTTCAGTTTTCGTCGTATTTTTGAATAAATTTTGGTACACAAACTATAAAATTTGTCAATTATAATTTTGATAATTGGAGTAAAAGAAAATTGTGTGAGTGTTTCACACCATATTTTTTTTTCTTTAAAATTCCTTATTATTTAACATAATTAATTCTTCTCTGAATTTTTTATTTATTATATTAGAAACTATAGTATTTTGAAATGACAATTAGAGCGGAGCTGGTGGAAATAAATAGCTCTTCAAAAATCACTCCACAGAAAAATATATCAACAAAAATTTATACAAAATATCAAAGAAAATCGTTTGCGAGATTTTTTAAAAAAAAAAAAAAAGTTAAAAACTAAAAATAATACGATTACAATACTTCCTTCCTCTTACTAGGAGTATAAGAGGAAGTAAAAACAAAACAAAAACAAAAACAAATAAAAAAAACAATATAATTGTATTTCCGGTTTACGGATCAGAACTTATATTGAAATAAACGGAATATAAAATTTTTAGTTTTTCTACGGTTTTTCATTTATTTACACGATTGCAATAAATCGTATCAAAACAATCGTATCAAAACTATAGCAATACATCGTAAGAGAAATAGAAATTTCTTGTGAATTTTCATGTTCTAATTAGTAAAAAAAAAAAAAAAAAATTAAAACAACGGAAGATGGAAATCTTAATTTTATTAGAAATAATTCTGACCTCTCTAAGCACTATTAATACATTTCCAAGAATATGAAAGAACTAATAATAATTGACGCTTATACAAAAAAAAAAATTATTTAACGTCATTTGTTTTATTTTTACTATTTTTTAGAATAATAAAAATATGAATTCTCCATAATGAAAAGTATAAATCTTTAGATAAAGATCAAAATTATTATGTCAAGAATAAATATTAATTTAAAAAAATGTATATTTAGCAATCAGGGAGTCATGTTAAACACTGCCAAAACTATTGCGACATACGATTATTGTCATCAGATTTTTATCAAATTCTAATTTCATTAACATTAGATAAATTATTTATTTTAAGTTTCAACTGTTACTTTCATGAATATATATATACCTAGTCCCTGCCATGAATCTGTGTTACAGTTAAAAATAGGAGATAAAACTCGACCATTTTTAAATGAAACAAACCTTAGTAAACAACGGACGGCATTATTAAAAAAAAAAAAAATCTGGTGTGAAACACTCACACAACTTTCTCTTACTCCAGTTCTCAAAATGATAATTGACAAATTTTATAGTTTGTGTACCAAATTTAATGAAATTCGTCGAAAACTGAAAAAACTGTTCAGTAAAAGCGCACTTCCGGTTTACTAATTTTCTTGAAACTTGGAATTTCAGCCATCCATTTATTTCTAACTAATTATGTTTGGATGATAGAATTGTATAATCAAATAGGATAGCACTTTAGATGAAAATCTAACCCTACCCCTCCCCTAAAAGTGCCCTTAAAAGAATTTTCCCAGAGAAATGTTTTAGATAAAAGTTATAGATCTTTGCATGTTTAGTTTATATACGAAGTTTCATAAAAATCGTCGGAGCCATTTTTGAGAAAATTTTGAAAAAGTGAATAAATCATTTAGTAAAGTGGTAAAGTAAACGCACTTCCGGTTATCCGATTTTCTTCAAACCTCGGAATTTCAACAACATATTTAATTCTAATTAACATTATTTAGATGACAGAATTGTGAAATAAACTGAAATAGCACTTTAGATGAAAACCTAACCCACCCCTTCCCCAAAAGTGCCCTTCAGAGCATTTTCCCGGAGAAATGTTTCAAATAAAAGTTGTAGCTCTTTGTATGTGTGGTTGATGTTTCGAGTTTAAAGAAAATCGTCGGAGCCATTTTTGAGAAAATCGCAAAAAAGTAAAAAAATCTAACTAGTAAAGTGGTACTTCCGGTTGAGGAATTTTGACAGATAACGTAGTGTCAGATCCCACGGTGATGCCTAAATGGAATATCAAGTTTTAACTTTCTACGGTTTTTCGTTTTTGAGCTATGCTGTTCACATACATACATACACACACACACACACACACTATTTGCTAAAAACCACTTTTTTGGACAGTAGGGGGACCTCAAAAACGGATATTTCCGGGTGAAAATCGATATCGACAAAATTTGACACGATTACATACTTCCTCTACTAGAGTAGCGGGAAAGTAAAAGCAATACTCGTATCAAAACTATAGCAATACATCGTAAGAGAAATAGAAATTTCTTGTGAATTTTCATGTTCTAATTAGTAAAAAAAAAAAAAAAAAATTAAAACAACGGAAGATGGAAATCTTAATTTTATTAGAAATAATTCTGACCTCTCTAAGCACTATTAATACATTTCCAAGAATATGAAAGAACTAATAATAATTGACGCTTATACAAAAAAAAAAATTATTTAACGTCATTTGTTTTATTTTTACTATTTTTTAGAATAATAAAAATATGAATTCTCCATAATGAAAAGTATAAATCTTTAGATAAAGATCAAAATTATTATGTCAAGAATAAATATTAATTTAAAAAAATGTATATTTAGCAATCAGGGAGTCATGTTAAACACTGCCAAAACTATTGCGACATACGATTATTGTCATCAGATTTTTATCAAATTCTAATTTCATTAACATTAGATAAATTATTTATTTTAAGTTTCAACTGTTACTTTCATGAATATATATATACCTAGTCCCTGCCATGAATCTGTGTTACAGTTAAAAATAGGAGATAAAACTCGACCATTTTTAAATGAAACAAACCTTAGTAAACAACGGACGGCATTATTAAAAAAAAAAAAAAATAATAATAATTTAAAATGTCCACCTATCTAGCCGTAATGCGTCTTTAAGCCTTCTTTGGCCCAAGAATCAAAAAGTGGAAAAAATTTGCGAGCCTCTTGAAAAAAAAGTCACTTTCAGGCTGTTCAGACTAAAATATCGTCTGTGACAAGCTAATTACTCAAGATATGACTATATCTTCTGTAGGCCAGAAAATTGAGAGGCTTCCTAAGGGTCCAAAAAAAAAAAATGCAGTACTAATAAAATCGGGAACATACAGTCTTAGCCACATCTGGATGGACTTCGCCTTGAAGGCAGGTGTGCTGAGGAATCTTGTTGAAAAAAGCTTTGATTTAAACCAACTCTAAAATACAATCTTGGCCATTCTTTGCGCTAGTTTTAACAAACTTTTTCAAAAAAATAAATAAATAAATTTCTATTGTCCCCTGATAGTACACTAACCCACCAAACCATAAAACGGGAACTCAAATGGATGCCCTCTTTTTCAACTGCACAAAATCATTTTATGAAGCACCCATCCCCAAGTCGCTTTGAAATCTCATCATAGTTCTTTCCGAAATGCCCATCTCGCCAGAAATAATTTTTTTTTTTTGTTTCCTAAGAGGGTTTCCTTCTGATCCGAGCTGCCACAGCTGTAATCTGTTTTCTGCACGTTCCTGCACACATTTTTTGTACGTTTTCGGAACTGGAGACGGAAAGAAATATTCTCCTTGTAGCTCTTAATGTTACAATACATAAACACACGGTTAATACCCAGAGACGATGATGTGCTTCAGAAATTGAGAAGCTCATTTGTCCACGTGTGAAGGAGTTATGCAGTGCAGCAACATGGTTTTGTAAGTCACTCTAATCCATCTCAATGAAATTAGTAAAAAAAAAAATCTGGTGTGAAACACTCACACAACTTTCTCTTACTCCAGTTCTCAAAATTATAATTGACAAATGTTATAGTTAGTGTACGAAATTTAATGAAATTCATCGAAAACTGAAAAAACTGTTCAGTAAAAGCGCACTTCCGGTTTATTAATTTTCTTAAAACTTGGAATTTTGGCCATCTATTTATTTCTAATTAATTTTGTTTGGATGATAGAATTGTATAATCAACTATGATAGCATTTTAAAGAAACACATAACCCCACTCCTTCCCTAAAAGTGCCCTTAAATGAATGTTCCTAGAGAAATATTTAAAGTAAAAGCTGTGTAATTCTTTGTATGCGTAGTTTATATATACCAAGTTTTAAGAAAATCATCGGAGCCATTTTTGAGAAAATCGCGAAAAAGTGAGGAAAAAAACATTTAGTAAAGTGGAAAAGTAAACCTACTTCCGGTTATGCGATTTATTTCAAACTTGGAATTTTAACAATGTATTTAATTCTAATTAACATTATTCAGATGAGCGAATTGTCCAATAAACTGAAATAGCACTTTAGATGAAAACCTAACCCCCCACCCCTCCCTAAAAGTGCCCTTAAATGAATTTTCCCAGAGAAATGTTTCAAATAAAAGTTGTAGCTCCTTGTATGTGTAAGTTGATATACCAAGTTTAAAGAAAATCGTCGGAGCCATTTTTGAGAAAATCGAAAAAAAGTAAAAAAACCAACTAGTAAAGTGGTACTTCCGGTTGAGGAATTTTGACAGATAAGTACTGTCAGATCACATGGTGATACCAAAACGGAATATCAAGTTTGAACTTTCTGCGATTTTTCGTTTATGAGCTATGGTGTTCACATACATACATACATACATTACACCACACACACACACACACACACACACACACACAGACCATTTGCTAAAAAACCACTGTTTGGACTCAGGGGACCTCAAAACAGGATATTTCACTGAAAACTCGATATCGAAAATTTGACACGATTACAATACTTCCGCTTACTAGGAGTAAGAGAAAGTATAATATATAGTAACATCTATACAGTTACTTAATAAGATACAAAGTGTAGCTAACGAGATAATAATAGGGCTTTGCAACCCTGGAACAACTTTTTGTAGCAATATTTATGGCAGGGTGTATGTATTGACTTTGTATATGCTAACTAAATTATAAACCTAACAATTTCGTTGGGCTTTTGAGGGAATTAGGACGTTAAGGATGGCCTCTAAACAGCCTTCAGTATTCTTGGATCTAATAGGATACCTGCCTTGAGATTTTCAATGTTGCCCCAAGACAGAACCCAGCATTTTTTTTTTACTATTTCTCCATATTCTGCGTGAATAATGTAGAGATTCACCAGTTATGTATATAATAATTATTAAGAAATAACTAAATCTTTATTAAAAATTTTTTAAGTTGGACAAAATTTATCAATTAGAGAACTGTAAATAAAAACTGTTGCAAGAGAAAATTCATTAAAAAAATTCCTAGATTTTTCTTAAAGGTATCATGAAGTTATATCTTTTCCATTAAAAGTGGACTTCAAAATCATCTAATACAAACAAATTTATAGACAAAATTATTTATTAATAAAATCGTTAAAAAAAAAAATTAAAAAACGCCAAAAAATTAATTTAAATAAAAGAAAGAAAATTAAAAATAAACTAAAAAAAACAAAATAAAACAATATAAAAAAAAGAATACAATATTATAACCAACCATAATAACAATAATGGGTCAGGTGCTGCGATCTAAACGTTCAACTAACGAATTATTTTATAGGTCTTTTAGAAACTCACCTGGCTTGTTGTATTTCTTGTTTACCGTTTGATGGTGATGATGACTGTGTAGTACCTGTCATGTTTAATATTATTTTATTTAAATTATTAATTTTTTTTTTTTGTTCTAACTATAAATAAACAAAAAAACAATGAAATACTCGAAACTCAAAAAAAAAACAAACAAACTAAACAACCAAAAAAATATACCAATTTTTCTTAACTTATTTGAGACATATGTTAAGGCTAGGGTTGTTCTGATATAAATGGAACTATTAGATCGTTCTATGGTAGTTAAGTAGATCGATTTGTTGTGACTTGGTTAACCAAGGAGATATCGGAATTACTTTTTCTATTGTTGTTAAAATAAATTGTAAAGAAATAAATAAAGCCTTGGAGAGTAGTCATGAATATGTTTCCTAGCTGAACCACATCTCTAAACTAAATAATGTAGAGCAAGTCATACTGATAATAAGGTCAACAAAGTTATAATACTTTGGAAAATTCTCGTAATTAACCCTAACCCTATAACTTTAACCTCAAAAGTTTCTTTAATATAAATCAAAAAAAGAAATCTTTCTAAGCAATGATTAAACTAAGATATATTTCTTTGTAGAGACTATCACACAATCCTATTTATTGTCAAAAATAATTGATCTTAGATATCATTATATATATATATATATATATTTTTTTTTTACTGCTGTGAAAATCGTTGCATTTTCATTGAAAATACTTATGGTTTTGGTGATCCGCTGAATCAAGTGAATGGTTTGTGTTTGTTAATTTTTCAAAATATAAACATCGCGCCACATTTTAATGCATAGCAAATTCCTAATTTAAAGCAAAATGGTTAACCTTGGAAAAAAACAAAAAAAACAACATTTTTTTAATTAGTCCTAGTGAATCTTATGTCGTTAGGTTTACCTCGCTAAATTAACTGTTTTAATTTTGTAGAGATTTGTTAGAAGCGCACCCACCCCCCCACAGCCTGGTGACCTTTTATAGAATTATATATAAAATAAATATGTCTTCCACTGCCACTTTTTTGAAACACAAAACTTCTTAATAGGTCTTATTGTAAAAGTGTTTTCCCTTTCTAATTATAAAACTATTTTTAGAAATCCTCTTAATTATTTTTTAAGACAAAAATATTGGAACTTCAGGCCAAAGAGATTTAGAATATATAAATAAAAACAGTATTAAAAAGTTTTGTAATTCATAAAACTATAGAATATTCTTATTCTTATTATTATTATTGTTGTTATTATTATTTGAATAAATAGTGAATGTGCCAAATGTGGCACAGTGCCACACTTGGCAGGTAAATAAATAGATGCCAAATTTAGTTTGTCCAACTAACTAAGTAAATAAATACACCTTTTCAAAGTCAGTTTGCATGTTAATATTTATAACTTAATCTGTTTAAATATTAATGTGTTAATGTACAAATAATTTATAGCATGAAATAAATAAATAAATATATATATATATACAAAAACACACACACACACACACACACACGATTTCTCTTATAGCAATTCTTGAAGGGACTAAATATTCTTTAAAATTGATATTGTAATTGACTTATTACTTTTTATATATATATTTATATAAATGATGAAAGTGTAGCTTGTTGGACAACAAGCAAAATACTAAATGTAAAGGAATCAATAGTTTCCTATATGAGAAATCCCTTGATAGTGTAAACATCAAAACTTTAATCATTGACAATTTAGAAATTCTGGGAAAGACCCTTAAAAGAAAATTAAAAAAAAAAAAAAAAAACTAAAAAATTAAGATGGAGCGCAAAATGAATTTGTTTAATATAAATTAAAATAATTAGTTTATGGTTATGAAAGTCCAAGGTTTTGTGCAGATATAATTAAAAAAAAAAAAACAACAAAAACTAAACAAAAAACAATATTATCTTAAAATGAATTCTATTTATAATTTCATTAAATAAAAGGATATATTTATACATAATTGTACATAAATAGTATACAATGATTATGATAACCGTATTCAATTGACCCTGTATGTGTGTTATCAACAATATTGTACAGTGTTGTAATGTTCGTATCTGAACAAATATTCCCTGATAATTTAGTAACACCCTCTAAATATCTCGGGGCCTTTTACCCTCATATTTACACAGTTTTAGAAAACTTGGTAAGTGCCTATTATAAAAACAAATTTGGTTAAGAATAAGAGAGCAAAAATTCTTCAATTTGTAATAATGATGATCAATTAATCGGCGCGACATAATAACAAATTTTTTATCTATAAAGATGTATTAATTAAAATTAAAAAAAAAAATCATTAATTTTTAATCAGAGAAACTAATTAATGAAATAAAAAGAACAAACAATTATGACGTCACAAACCTAAATAAATCTATGACAGCATAGGCCTGTGAAGGGCCAAGGTTTACCAGGCGGCGATTTGTATTGGGGGCGTATGGTAAAAGCTCGACGTTTAGTTCCGGCTTACGCTACCTAGTTGCGCTATCAACTGTTGCTTCCCATTTCCTTTCACGATGTTGCGTCAACACCGACTTTAACCTCACAGGAATTGAACCCCGAATTCCAGCACCAAAGGCGAAATGCGCTAGCCACTAGACCAACGTGTGAGGACTATGACGTCACATCGGAATAGAAAATGCAAAATTGAATTTAAATTCTATAACTTTTTAATATATGCGCATAAGTTTCTGTATTCCTATATCTGTTGTGGTTGGATCCGCAGAGTTGGAAAGAGCAACAGGGTTATTTTCCGTGGTAGTCTGATTCATTATAATGGTCATCGACCGGTTTTGATCGTTCGCCTATCATCAGGATATCTTGATAAACAGTGTGATAGCAAAAGATATGCACAGAGCAAAAATCAGAGTGAATAAACTTAAATCCTGATGACAGGCGAACGCCCACAACCATTCGATGTCCATAAAATGAATCAGGCTATCATGGAAAATATCTCTAATGTATTCCTGGATACTGATTGCCTATAAAGCAGAACTGCAACTTTAAGTAATCCCCAGAAATCCTATGATTATTATTTTCGTATCTAGGACATCTACGTATTGTTGTAGGCATATGTATAAAAAAAAGGAGATTAAATTTCAATGGAACTTGTCACTATGACGTCAGGAGAAACGAACAGGCGGACAGGGTGACGCAATAGGCTAGAAATAAGGCGAATATAAAAATCCAATGTGAAACACTCACACGACTTTCTTTACATATTTCCCTGGGTTGGCCGTAAGAAGAAGATGGTAGATGTTATACTTGTATACCCAAGCGGACTTGTGTGGTGCGCCCTCTGTCCGAAGTAACAAAGCTTGTGCAAATTAAATTTAAATCAAATTGACAAGACCTAAATTCCTCAGATATCCATTTTATCGAAAAAAATTTATAAATGAAAATGATATTTTTTTATCTATCTGTGCAGTGAACATTGCATTCCAAGTTTCAAGAAAATTGACTTCTATAGCCGTTTGTAAGAAAATTGACTCAAAACTTCCGTTTAAACGATTTTTTTTAAAATTTGGAATTCTATCAATCCTTCTAATGTGTATTAAAACCATACATTGTACTTCAGACGAAAGCATAACGGATGTGTCAGTATAATGAATGTGTTAGGTGGAGAGAATTTAGGTCTGGTTGATGATATGAGAAGACTTAGTTAAACTGGTTAACTATGTATAATAATAAAGAGACACAGTCTGCCTGGACTTTATAATAGAGAATGGTTAAGGTAGAGTGGTATAAAAATGACACGAAGTGACCGGCGAGATGATGAACTATAGTGAACTATATTGAACTGTATCGAACTGTGTCCCCATGGACTGTCCGTCGCTGTATTTATACAGTTTCTCCCACTCCAGTCCGAGAGAGTGGTTGGGTTTGTTTCTCATCTCTTTACTATCTTTGGTTGCTGTTATATACTAGACACAAACACACACAGAGAGGGAGGAAGACATTCGTTATAAATATTATCTAGATGCTTCATATGCTAATACTGAAGATCTCCATTGCAAAACTAAGTTGGGGAATGGGGTTGAAATTGTGGATGAGGCCGCAACGCTGGATAACATCTGGTATTTTATCCGTCGTAGCATCCATCCGGCGGATTTTCATCCATCGTCAGAGTAAATTCATCAAGTTCGTGTAGAGAATTCATTTCAATGTAACGTTTCTGTTATACTCATACTTGTTGGTTTGCTGTTTGCATATATGTGTTTAATGTGTTTAAACACACTCACATAGTAACTTAACCTTATAACCTCCCCACATATATACAATCAACAAACCAACAAGCGCGAGTGTAACAGAAATATTACGCTGAAGTGAACTCTCTATACGAACTTGGTGAAAATTTGCTCTGACGATGGGTGAAAATCCGAAACCGGTCAGGAAGAAAATGAATGTACATGCTACGATGGATAAAATACCAGATGCCACACTAAATACCAAGATTCTTCTAGAAAATAATCAATAATTTATAGCCAGTTTTAAGCCTAAACTGAACCCTCAGTTAGTGATTGCACCGCCTTAATCACAGTGGGATCCGATATGCTGAAGATATAAGCTACACACACTTTCTCCTGAAATTCTGCGATATTTTTTTGATGATAAATTAATAAGAAGGGATAAAGGTGAAAATGCAAAAATAGGAAAAACGCTGACGAACGAGATCTTCTAGAGATCACTAAATGAAATGATTTCTTTAGAGAATCCGAGCTATCAGAGAGAGCTCTAGCGGCTCATACAGGAATTGAAAACAGTATATCAGCATAATGGCTGATGATGAGTTTATCTTCAAGAAGTAATTAATTAAAAACTGTCATAAGTATTTTAAAAAACTAATTTTTTTGTTTCTTTTTTTTTTTTGATAATGCACTAATATTGATATTTCTGTTAAAAGTATATTATACTTTTGATGTAACAGTTGATTGTAGCCAAAGGTCTGTCTGATGATAAAGTTCTTTATTATCAAATTAATTAATTATAAGTAATTTTCCTAATAAATAGACATGGTAAAGGTAAAGGTGGCGCAACCTACCCACAGCGACCCCGAGTGTCTGGTACCGCGTCGAGCATTGATTCTAAAACTGGTATATATAGTTTGTGCGCATGTCTATAAAACTGGCACATACCACAGTGTGCATTCAAACCGGCCGGCTTCCTCTAATATATAAACTTGCTGCATCATAAGAGCATTTATATATATATATTACTGGAGATATGCATTACATAGGAGCTGTCCCGTATATATACATAGGAGAAATATAAAAGTCTGTAATATAAATATAACAGTTTTATATATATATTAATAGTTAAGAGGAGAACTCTATATATGGGAGAATCGTCACACTTAAAAGTGAAGGTATAAATTTGTAGTTAATGTCTAACTTACGTATTATATCTTATATATATATCTATATATATAATATATATAGAGAGAGAGAGAGAGAGAGAGAGAGAGAGGATTTCTTTCTCCATTTAGTTAGAGTTAGAGATTTAAGAAGGGTTTGCACAGATTGCCATTTTATTATATAAAACTGTACAAAGCAAGTTTGAATATTTCCAAATGAATCCAACAAATAACTCAAAATAAATATTAATAAGAAAATCAACAAATTAAATTCTTTGTGAATAAAAGTATAATAATAAAAATTCAAGACTTTAAAACTAATAAAATAATTTATTTGCTAATTTGCCAATTATTTTCTTTAAGCATGGATCTGTGCCAAAATATACTTTTATTTATTTATTTATTTATTTATTTATTTATTTATTTATTTATATGAATATAATTTAATATAGATTAATAAAACAAAATCAAATAATTATTTGATTTCTCAACCAAATATAGTAAATAGTAAAAAAAATTATAAAATAAAAAAGTGTGAATATGATGGATATGAGAAGGAGAGAATTAATTAGAGAGAATGAATTTATGAATTATGCAGAAGATATAAAAAAACTAGTAGATGTGCTGAACACTATATAATAAAAACACAAACTGTGGAGGACTTTACACTGTTATTCTATATTCTGCGAGAGAGAGACAGACTGGTTGAGTAATTAGAAGTTAAGTAGATTGTCGTTTTGCTGACTGGTCTGGAAGACTATTGTAAAAACTCTTCTGTAGCTCCGCATATATATATATAAGAATTCTCCCTCCCTATTCTGACCTAGGTAGCGCGAGTCACTAGGTTTTTTTCGGATCATCACCAATCTCAATGAATCGGAATCCCATTCATTGATTGCATGAATCATTCTGGAGAAATATGTTGCCGAAATTTATCCATAATTATGTTTTTTGTTAGGATAAGTAAAAAATCAGCGTACATAAGGCGTTTTTAAACAATTTATTCAAATATATATTGTTGTGGTGGTTGGTTCCACGGAGCTGGAAAGTATCATAGACATTTTCCCGTGATAGCCTGCTTCTTTTTGTGGTCATCGACCGGTCTCGGGCGTTCGCCCATTGTAACGGCAAGAGAGACAGAACACAAGCCCGACCGAGAGAAAACAGACTCTCTCTGATACTCTCTGACTTAAGCAGGCTAGCGTGGGGAGAACCTGCATATAAACTAGTAAGAGATCTAGACATCAATCACTCTATCAGATTCAACCATACATCGCATCATGTCATAACTCTACTCTCACCCTTTTATTCTATAATATCATTACAAGTCCAGTGCAGTTTATGTAAGCTTATAGCCACATTATAACAGTGTCTTCATATCTAGTCTAATTAATCAATTCTAATTTCTCTCCACATCAACTCCATTATATTGGTGGCTGCGGTGGGATTGTTCGCGATGTCTCGAGGGGATGATGTAACGGCAAGAGAGAGAGCCAAGCCCGACCGAGAGAAAAACAAACTCTCTCTGGTACTCTCTGACTTAAGCAGACTAGAGTGGGGAGAACCTGTATACAAGTCAGTGAGAGATCTAGACATGATCAATCAATCAGTTTCAACATACACCGCATCGTGTCATATCATTGTGTCATAACTCTACTCTACTCCTTTATTCTATAAAATAATTACAGTCCAGTGCAGTTTGTGTAAGCTTATAGCCATATTATAACAGTGTCTTCATATCTCGTCTAATTAATCAATCCTAATTTCTCTCCTCATCAACTCCATTATATTGGTGGATGATGCAACGGCAAGAGAAAGAACACAAGCCCGACCGAGAGAAAGCAGACTCTCTCTGGTACCCTCTGACTTAAGCAGGCTAGAGTGGGGAGAACCTGTATATAAGCCATTAAGACATCTAGACATCAATCAATCTATCAGATTCAACCATACATTGCATCGTGTCATAACTCTAATCTCACCCTTTCATATCTAGTATAATTAATCAATCCTAATTTCTCTCCTCATCAACTCCATTATACCCATCATCAGGATGTTTTTGTTAAAACAGCGTAATAACATAGACTTACACAGAGCAAAAATATAGTTGATATATTCTATATGAGTGTGTATCAACTATATTTGCTCTGTGCAAGTCTATGTTATTATGCTCTTTAACAAAATCATGCTGATGATAGGCGAACACCCGAAACCGGTCGGTGACCACAAAAAAGAAGCAGGCTACCATGGAAAATGGCTATGATCAAATATATATTTCAAAATAATGTTTTAATACTAATTGTCCTGGTACTTTCACAGGTTCATTATTCAACTTTTTCAATTCTATTAAAAAGTGGTAATGAGATTTTGTTTATTTCTGATTGATTTTGTCGAGTATAAAAGTGTGGCGCATAAACAAGACAAAAATTAAATTTGTCTCTATTCCATTTTTGATTGAATCATTTCTCAGTTTCCCAGTTTCTACGAAAATGTAGAAACTAAGAGTGTAGGAGGAGTACACAAATATTTCCCTCTATTAATCATTGTGAAAACTGATAATCCTAGGCATGCATGCCTCTAATTACGTTCAAAACCCAATTTAGCTTGGTTAATTTTTTTAAAATTATTTCTCTATTTCTGGCAAGAAATTAAAATTAAAAAACAATAAAGATAAGATAGCTAGAATAATAAATTTCAAGAAATTTAATGATTCAGTAGTCTGGACGATAACCGGGATGTATTGTTTGAACATTAACACTTGAATTATTCAAAAGAGGGAAATGACGTTAGTAGTAACAGGCAATGAACGTCATTCAACAGCAACAAAAAATCTTCTAAAGAATAAGCGAGGTTCAAATTTTTCTTTTTATCAGTAAACATATGTTTATTTTATATAAATATATACATTTTGTTTTAATTAATAAAGATAACAGGTGTTAAGAATAAAAACTAACTTAAGATTATATAGATTAATTACAAACACGAATTAATTATTATTTGTTTAATGAAGTATCAAATAAAAGAAGAGAGAAAACAAAAATATTTAGGGTTAATTATTAATGAGTTAGAAAATAATTACGTTTATTCTTTTTATAATTAATAGCAGATGTTAAATATGCTTAATTAAATGAATTTTAACTATTAAACATATTGCTCAGTTTATGCTGTATATAACTATAACTGTAGAAGTCCGTGTTTAGCTCAGTTTTCATTGGCTAAGCTATTTAGATATGTTTCTAGAATCAATCACGAGTGTTTGCACAATATCATAGCAGGACTGGCTCTTTGTTAAACCATGATATTCACGTAGTCTCTAGATTGGATGGAACTAAACTCACAATATATACTGATACATGGATAGATAATAAATAATATTTAATTTCAAAAATAGGTTTTATTTTAGATTCTGATTTAGATTTCAGCTTCGGGCGGGCTATACCTCGGCACCGCAGCCACTCTAGGCTTACTGTGCCCCGATTTTCTAGTAGGTGAACTCTCCCCTCCTAAGGAGTTAAAAAAGGCTTTCACCACCAGATTTTTTTGCGTTACTATCTCCTCAGGTCGCAATGCACCAAAGGTTTCGGTATAGAAATTTGATTATTGCTACGCAATTAAAAAGCAGATGGGGGGCGCCGTTTCCTCCTCCTCCTGACACAGTCTGCAGAGCAAGGGTTCCGAGCTTATTAGCTCCACCTTGAACAGATGCTTCGTGTAAATAACCCTACGGCCAGAGAAATCTGGTCCTATTCAGGGTCCTTCCTTTACACAGTTTTGGCATCATCCTTTTACTATGCATAGCCCCCGGAAGCTCACACCCAGAGGATCTCATGCTTGCTTCGGAGCCAGTCTCCAATAGCTGTACAGACTGTTCTACTGGTTATCCCCAGAACAGACTCTGCACCACAAAACGGTAGTATTTGCCCCGTTCTTGGCCAGTTGATCAGCTGTCCCATTACCCTCAATCCCTGCATGTTCAAGCACCCATCTCAGCTCAACCTTATTGTGCCTGCAGAGTCTCGTCAATGCCTCTCGACATTCCTTGTTCAGTGCAGTCTGATTGTCCAAGCAAATGAGTACCCTCAGGGCTCTATGCAAGTTCTCCTCGGCACTGACCTTGAGATAGGTTTTTATTACATCAGTTATGATTGATGATTTTTTTCTTAAAAAAATGCAAATTAATATTTTCAGTATTAAAGCAAAGTAAGGAGCGGAAGGAGTGGCAAATCCAAGCCTGTTATCTACAGTGCAGGCATTAGCCGCAACCAGCATCTCTCAGACGGAACTTGATCTAACCCTTAAAAACATTAAAAGGGGGGGAGGGACTTAACAGATTTCAGCCGCACTGCTATCACTGAACCTTTCCAAGCTTCACTAAAAACCAATTGTGTTATTTATCATACATCGACGAGGATGTGACTGTCTCCATTTAACCAGATAACCTTTTTCTGCTAGGTTCAGTTTGGATCATCCAATTCCTTCCGATTTATATCTCCTTTGTCATTGTTTTCTATTCTTGACAACCAAATAAGGTCAGACAATATGTATAAGCAAGTAGATGATAACTAAAACGATATTACGCGAGATCCATTCAGGTCGCATTATTAGATTTCCGAATTATTAGATCCGAAATATTTCGGCATCCCTTGTATGATTATTGGTAAGTAAACATTACAATAGTTTTGAAAACCAAATAAAAAAAAATCTGGTGTGAAAAACTCACACAACTTTCTCTTACTCCAGTTCTCAAAATTATAATTGACAAATGTTATAGTTTGTGCACCAAATTTAATGAAATTTGTCGAAAACTGAAAAAAACTATTCAGTAAAAGCGCACTTCCGGTTTACTGATTTCCTTCAAACTCGGAATTTTGGCCATTTATTTATTTATAATTAATTTCATTTGGATGATAGAGTTGTATAATCAAGTTTGATACCACTTTAGAGAAAGCTGTAACCCTACCCCTCTCCTAAAAGTGCCCTTAAATGAATTATCCCAGAGAAATGTTTTCTATAAAAGTTGTAGATCTTTGAATGTTTAGTTTATATGTGCTGTTTCAAGAAAATCGTCGGGGCCATTTTTGAGAAAATCACGAAAAAGTGAAAAAAATCATTTAGTAAAGTGTTAAAACAAAAGCACTTCCGGTTTTTCGATTTTTCTCAAACTCGGAATTTCAACAACATATTTAATTCTAATTAACATTATTTAAATGACCGAATTGTGTAATAACCTGAAATAGCACTTTAGAGGGTAACCTAACCCCACCCCTCCCCCATAAGGGCCCTTAAATCAATTTTCCCAGAGAAATGTTTCAAATAAAAGTTGTAGCTCCTTGTATATAGTTGATGTATCAAGTTTAAAGAAAAATAGTTCGGAGCAATTTTTGAGGAAAAACGCCAAAAAGTAAACAAAAACAATAGGCAAGTGGTACTTCCGGTGAGGAATTTTGCCAGAAAACGCACAGTCAGAATCGCAGGTGATACCTAAACGGAACTATTAAGTTTTCAGTTTTTCTACGGTTTTTCATTTTTGAGCTATGCTGTTCAAATACACACACAACACACACAGCACACACACACACACAGCCCATTTGCTCAAAACCACCTTTTTTTTGATATCAGGGACCTCAAAAAGGCATTTCCGGTGATACCTCGATATCGAAAATTTGACACGATTACAATACTTCCTCTTACTAAGGAGTAAGAGAAAGTAAAAAGTTCAAATTGGAAAGTTGGCTAGCGTGTTTAAAATAAGTATGTCTTTAAATTCTGGTTTAAATGATGCCTCAAATTCAATGGTTAAAAACCCAACTTTAAAGATTAATTATATTTAATATTTTCTCAACTAAAATTTGCTAGGTAATTGATTAATTAACGCTGATATATATATGTATATATATATATATCATAAATATATAACCATATTATTTATATATAAAAATATGGTTATATGTATATAATAAAAATAACCTATAATTTATTGAAAACTTATAGAAACAATGAGGTCATTAAATAACGAAGTAGTAGTAGAAGGCTTGGTGAATGGCCATGTCTGTCAGTTGGGAGTGGAGAAAGGTGCATTCTTACTGGACAGAATGCAGCCACATACCCACTATACGAACAGTGCATCCACACCTTTCATTTCCAAACCACCTCTCAAATATTTTCTAAATTTCCCTTTTTGTTTTCACTTTAATGTTTTGTTTTCATTTCAAATATATTTTACCATATTTAGTATATTATTTATTCATATATTTCTTTTAATGAAAACAAGACAAAATATAATTTAAAAAAAGTAAAAAAAAAATCTAATTATTTATGTTAAATTTCATAAAACTGGAAAAGCGTTTTGTTTTTTTTATCCCATCATGCTAGCTAACCGGATATTTCAGGGTTATATCAACAATTCCCCATTTTACATAATGAGTTTAACAAAAGCAACAGTTGGTCCTGGATCTATCACAACATACACGCGTAATTAGTCGTCTCCAGCGGTATGGGTGACTGCATTTGCTATATTGGGTTTAGAGAATGATCGTTGCCAGAAAACTGTAGCCCATTCATCACTGATCTCACCCACAATCCACCTTCTTCTACACTTTTACAGACAGCTTACGTTAGCGAAATTTTAAAAATACGCCACGGATTTTATGTGGAATTTGGAAACAAATTAACCACTTAATAAATATAAGAAGAAGAAGAAAAAAAAACGCTCTGCTAAAGCAAAATTACAAGTTAAGCCAAAACAAGAACAAAATAAGGTTGGCAGAAATAAATATTTTTAGACCCTTGAGTAAAAAAGCTAATTTTTACTTTCTTTTACTGCTTCTTGTAACGGTATGAGAGAGAACACAAGCCCGACCGAGAAAAAACAGACTCACTCTGGTATTCTCTGACTTAAGCAGGCTAGAGTGGGGAGAACCTGTATATAAGCCACTGAGAGATCTAGACATCAATCTATCAGATTCAACCATATACATCACATCGTGTCATATCTCTACTCCCACCATTTATTCTATAAAAATCATTACAAGTCCAGTGCAGTTTGTGTAAGCTTATAGCTATATTATAACAGTGTCTTCATATCTCGTCTAATTAATCAATCCTAATTTCTCTCCTCATCAACACCATTATACTTTTTTTTCTTGAGGGAGAAATTATGGGAAATTTTGATGAGTGTGGGATGAAGTAACTGGCAGCGTGTGGAGCAATTCCAAGATTCCGATTAGTTTTAAGCATCAGAGATATTTTCCATGATAGCCTGCTTCATTTTATGGTCATCGACCGGTTTTGGGCGTTCGTCCATCATCAAGATGTTTTCTTTTTCAAAACATTATGATAACATAGACTTGTACAGAGCAAATTTAGTTGATCACTGGTTTTAAAAAGTGTTTTTGTTAGCACCTAGCTAAGTTAAGAGGGGGTTCATTGATACCAAGGTGGGAAAGAACATGTTGGTTTTAAAAATGGAAACATCCAACAAGTGGAGATGTGTAACATAAATTACGTTTTTGAAGGAGATTTATTTTGATAATTAATTACCCATACTATCTTAATATTTTATTTATTTATAACAGAATCGAAATAACACTGTGTCCCACAGTTGATACAGTAGCCCAAGGCTGAAAGAGTGTTCTTTCGCTCTGTTATAAATAAATAAAATATTAAGATAGTATGGGTAATTAATTATCAAAATAAATCTCCTTCAAAAACGTAATTTATGTTACACATATCCACTTGTTGGATGTTTCCATTTTAAAAGTAACAATGTGCCTTTTAAGAAGTGAAAAACAACATGTGTTTACCCACTCAGGTATCAAAGACCCCCCCCAACCTAGTTAGGTCTTAACAAAAACACTTTTTAAAACCAGTTTATTAACTAAATTTGCTCTGTACAAGTCTATGTTATCACACTGTTTTGACAAAAACATCCTGATGATGGGCGATAACACAAAGACAAGCAGGCTATCACTGAAAATATCTCTGAAGTTTTTAAAGAATTGGAAATCTATAGTAAAAGGAGATCTAGCAAAGTATAATCATTTTCCACCGCTCTTTGTAGAGGTGAAAACTATGTCGATGAAAGCCTGTTATAGAATTAAACAGGCAGGTTTTTGGCAGGGTAACTGATATGGTCACTGTACCATTCACCGCGAGATGCTTTTAAGGATTCCCATTACAGGTTTTCCTTCTGATAGAATGTTGAAGACTTTTATTTTCGAGCATTCTTACAGTGTCAGGTTACCCTCTAGGGAAGATTGGTCAAGATTGGGTCCGTCTGGCGTGATATCTGATAATTACCTCCGGTGTTACACGGACGGTTCCAGAATGGATGGTAGGTCTGTAGCTGCGGTCTATTTTGAGACCGGAGATCATTTGGCGAATGGAACCGGTCTTGCAGACTGAGGTTTATGCTATTCTTTGTTGTGTTTTGGATGAGAGAGTACGTAACACTAACTTAAAAGGTGTTTGTATCTGCTCGGACAGCCAGGCTGCGCAGAAGGCGTTGAGTTCATGTGTCTTCTCTTCCAGGTTGGTGTTAGAATGTTCTAAAAGACTGGAAGAGCTTTCTTCTCTGAAGAATGTGCTTCTAGTCTGGGATTTTTGGGAATGAGGAGGTGGATAGGTTTACCAAATTAGGCGCCTCTCTTCCTTTCATTCGTCCCGAGCCTGTGTTGGCGTGTCTTCTGGCACATGTATGCCAGGCTTCCAGTCATGGACAGCTTCGCAGTATTCATCCTTGTAGATGAGCTTAGTTTGTTTTCGGCAGTCCAAAATGCTCATCGGGGATCCGCGAAGGCCATTAGTGAGACGTTGCTGAGTTTTTTACGGAGCGCTCTCAGGCATCTGGTTGGATCTGTTACTGGACATTGTGGTGTAAGGAGACATCTCTACATAATGGGGCTCATGACAGAGGAGGAAACACCCATCCATCTTATGCCTAAGTTGAGAGGAAATTAGGATCAGGACCTTTGGTCGGAATAGGATGTCTGTGGAATAGTTTAGGCTATTTCCGCTTAAGGTTATTAACTGATTTACTGCGGTGAATCTTAGATGGATTAGATCCGGGTCTGGATTTTTGTTCTAGACCCGGTTTGTTGTTGTTTTTTTGGGTGTAGCTATATGGGCTCAGTGAGGCTTTGGATAGCGTAGGGTTTCCCTCCCCACAGACAAATAATAATAACAATAATCATCATTTTAAGACTCCCTCAGTACCACTGATTGAGGCACTTATATGATGAGGTATTCTTAGTATTTTTTATCAGGATTTTTTTTTGTTCTTCCTATTCTTAATAAACAATTTTAATAATTTATTTTATTACATCAACATTTTTTATAACAGTTTCTCACTATTTTAAATTCAATATTTGGCAGGCGATTTTTTTTTTTATTACAGGGAAGCGAATAATAAGTAGATATCACCGTTTGAATTGCATACAAAACTGAATCTGCAATTAACTGTAAGTTCTACCATTTATACAAATGAAGATATCAGGAACATTTTCGCAAAACAGGAATCAATCTTTGAAACGCTTGCGTAGTCGAAGTTCATCAACAAAGCGTTGTTCAAAATGATTATCCAACACACACACGTGTATCAATCAGAAATACGCTTATATTAAGGACATAAAGTGTTTATAAATAGGGTGATGTAATTAATATACAAACGGATATAAACTTTTTTTTTTTAATTGTAAAGCATAATTATAGATAATTTTATTAAATTATATATTATTAAACAATAAATTTCAAGGTTAAGGGGAAGTGATTAATTTTAATGTTAATTGAAAATTATTAGCGACACCTATACAGATGTGCATTTCATTTTTACAAATATATATATCTATATTTTATTATTCGTAAATAAATCAATAGCAACACAGGAAGTGTATAGGTTATATGGTTTGTGATTATTAGTAGTTGAAAAGGTTATATGAAGGTTACAATGAAGTTCATCCAAAACTGGAAATAGATTTCTTAAAAGAATATTATTATGAAAATAGTTTTAAAAGGAAAAAAAAAAAGTTGCAAAATAATAAACTTCCGGTCGGAGGAGTAAAGTGATTTTTTACTCTTCTTTTTTAATTAATAGGTAACCTAGTTAAAAGAGAAGTATAATGCTTGGACTAATGAAACGCGCCCAGTTCAGATAACCCTTACACGACCTTGTCTGTTTCTCACTAGTTGTTTATATCCGGGGTACGCCCAAGAGAACGCCTACAATGTTTATTGTTTTAATAACTACTCTTAAATTATTAGTTATTATTCAAACACAATTTCTAGGTCATTTATATATATATATATTGGAGGAATCTTCTCTTTATACTGAAATAAAACTGGACTTTTTCCCAGCAGTTTGCGGGTTTTTTTTTTTTTAATTCAATTCCTATTTAGTAATCAATAAAATCTGGTGTGAAACACTCACACAACTTTCTCTTACTCCAGTTCTCCAAATGACTAAATTGACAAATTTTATAGTTTGTGTAACCAAATTTAATGGGAAATTCGTCGAAAACTGAAAAACTGTTCAGTAAAAGCGCACTTCCGGTTTACTAATTTTCTGAAACTCGGAATTTCAGCCATCTATTTATTTCTAACTAATTATGGTTGGATGATAGAATTGTATAATGAACTAGGATAGCACTTTGATGAAAATCTAACCCCAACCCTCCCCTAAAAGTGCTCTTAAAAGCAATTTCCCAGAGAAATGTTTTAGATAAAAGTTGTAGATCTTTGCATGTTTACTTTATATACGAAGTTTCAAAAAAATCGTCGGAGCCATTTTTGAGAAAATTGCGAAAAAGTAAATAAATCATTTAGTAAAGGGGTAAAGAAAACGCACTTCCGGTTATCCGATTTTTTTCAAACTCGGAATTTCAACAACATATTTAATTCTAATTAACATTATTTAGATGACAGAATTGTCTTACAAACTGAAATAGCACTTTAGATGGAAACCTACCCCCACCCCTCCCCCAAAAGTGCCCTTCAATGCATTTTCTCGGAGAAATGTTTCAAATAAAAGTTGTAGCTCATTGTATGTGTGGTTGATGTTTGACGTTTAAAGAAAATCGTCGAGCCATTTTTGAGAAAATCGCAAAAAAGTAAAAAATCCAACTAGTAAAGTGGTACTTCCGGTTGAGGAATTTTGACAGATAACGCACAGTCAGATCGCATGGTGATACCTAAACGGAATATTAAGTTTCAGTTTTCTACGGTTTTTCGTTTTTGAGCTATGCTGTTCACATACACCATAACATACATGCATACATACATACCTTTAAATACACACCACACACACCCCACACACCAACTGAGACCCATTTGCTAAAAACACTTTTTTGGGACTCAGGGACCTCAAAACGGCTATTTCCGGTGAAATCGATCTCGAAAATTGACACGATACAGCAGTATTCTTTACTAGGAGTAAGAGGAAGTAAAAATAGCTTAATATGAAATTTATTGCCATTCATTTTTTGTTTGACCCGAAAAGATTTCTCATATATACATATATCGAACTGAACTAGAACTATTGAAAGTGGACAGATGATAACACTGGTGTAAAACAAAAAATACGACCTTTTTTTTACTCCAAAATTAATAAAATTTTAATTAACGAATCTTTAAAATTTCAACGTTTACAATATTAAGTTTTTTTTTTTGCATCAGCTTTCGCCATCAGCCATAATATGCAAAACAGCAAACCATCACTACTATAAGATATCCAACTCCATCGTCTCATACAACATATACTCCTGTCTGTGATTACACTTAGTTATCTTTCTACAGTAAACATTCGTCTAAATAAATGCATTCATTAAATTAAAAAAAAATCAACCATTCAAATAAAATACATTCCAAATGCC
>JAAEAF010014791.1:0-19334 GCA_011037195.1 Triatoma infestans | reverse complement strand
TACTTGATAATTAATAACATTTTTGTTTTACTTTACAAGTACGAGTATTTCTAGGAATTTTGATATGTACCAAGCACTTATACATACGTATATTTTGTATTTTTAAAGAGATAATTTAAGATTGCGTTATTTTACGCAGGCCAACCAGTAAAATTTCGTAACATTTCCTCATTTAAATTCAAAGTTTTAGATCAAGAATTGAACTCATTATGAAGTAACACCATAAACTAGTTGTAACTGATGATAGTCAACGCTAATCACAACTTAATCACCACCATTACTTATTAAAACTTATAATCCATTAATAACAACAGGGTTCGCTGATTGCATTCATTCAAGGCTAGGAAATACACTTCTAAATGATTTAAAAAAACGATTTACGGTAATTTTATACAATTTCCTATCGGGCAGCGGCCATAAAATTAGTAATGGGAATTTTTACGTGTATATCTCAACGGTTTTATGTGAAGCGAGCTATGTCAAAACCAAGAAAAGCTCGTGCAAAGTTAAAATTTAAATTACCCGAGAGACGCTCTAAAATACCCCACCACTAAAATCAATTTTTAAAATACGACCATTCAATAAAGTCGTAATTCGCGAGGCTGCCACTCAGAGAAGATTCAAGAACCTGGGTAGCTACCAGGTGGAGGAGGGAGATATACGCTCTCTAGAGCCTGTCAGGGTACTGGGATTCCTCAGGGATCTCAACTTGATGGAGGTTTTGTAGAACGGATGTTCAGCTAGGACATCTGTTCGGTTCTGTGGCCTGCGGCACCCAGGGGGCATAGCACAATAGATCGAAAAAGGTCGCAGTGCAATGGCCCTCTTAAAAAAAAAAAAAAAAAAAAAAAACCTCGTAATTCCCGGTTTAATCGATTTTGCTCGTAACTGTTCATGTCTAATGCGGTAGGTAGTAAGTACCTTAACGGTAGCAACTACTAAGTCTGGAGGTTCCTGCGACTTTTCGTTTTTATTTAGTTATTCTGTTAATGTACACATACTATTTGCTTAAAAAAAAATATTCGCATTCAGGGGACCTCAAAAAATGTATTTCCGCTAGAAACTCAATTTCGCTTCCTCTTACTCCAAAAAAAGATTTTAAATGATCTCCCATTTTATCTGTATGTGTATGTGTGTGTGTGTGTGTGTGTGTGTGCATGTGCCAACAAAATATCTTAACAATGAAAAAGTTCCAATTGGTACCACAAGACATTGCTGAACTTACGCTTCAATATATATACATACATATATGGATCTTTCAACTCATCCTTTCAATTCCAGGTGATCACATTATGATCCTTTCAAAAATGCATTACTAAAATGTAGTTTTATTGTGTAATTATATACAAACTGTATAGGCCTAATATAATAGGATCAATGATGTAATAGGGTCCGAAGAGAGGGATCCAAAGCAGAGAGAGAAAGGCAGGATCACTCTCTAGTTTAGGCCAGACTATAGTGAGAGAAACTGTTTAAATACAGCTGTGTCAGCTATATAGGAGGGAGTCTACCGACAGTCTTGCAGCAGAGTTCATACAGCAGATACAACGCGTCAACAACCTTTCTCTTTACCTCTCACTACCATTTTATATATTTTAGTATAAAATCCAGGCAGTTTGTGCTACTTTTCAATTATGCAGTGTTCACCCATACTTTTAGTTTATTTATCTAATCTAACCCAACTTCTCTCTGAAGTGTTTTGGGTGTGCTGTTGTTGTTGTTGTATGTTTGTAGTAATAGTTGGTGTTGCCCGAGCGGTTTAGTAAAAGGGGTTTGTAAGTATATATGTTTTAAGAGAGAGAGAAGTAATATGAATAATTAAGTAAACACTGGTAGATTAAATTAAATATATTCTTTTAAGATATTTAAATGCTATTCAATAACACAGCAATGTGCTTATAAGTATACTGGAATTAGTTGGAATAAAACTCTTATGTTATAACTTAAACTGACACAATCCTGAAGTGTTCTGCTTCGGTGTCTACAACAAACTGTTCTTATTAGAAGGCAGAGTGCAGACTGTCCTGAAAAAATATCTTCTCTTCATAAAACAATTGCCAAGTGGTATTGTATTAATTTACAGGATTCTTGTACCTTTGTCTCCCTAATAGCAATGACCTTAATTATAGTATACCTGGCTCTATCCCCATCACTAAAATACACTATTTGAACTAGCTAATTTTCACCAAATTATTTTACTAAACTATTTTCCAAAACTTTTATTTTGCTCCATTTCGTTCTTCCACTACATATCCTACTTCAAACCTATTATACCTAATTTTAAATTTATTATATAATCCCAAAAAAACAAAAAAATTTCTCGGATGAAAACACTTATTTGGAAAATCTGACTCTGAATTCAAAATACATACTTCCTTTCATAAGGAGTAAGAAGAAAGGATTGGATATTATTTTAAATGTTAATAATGAGATCAAACTGTTGATGTACAGTAATGCGTTAGTTAGTTAGTTAGTGTAAGTAGTTGAAAAGAGATTATTGCAATGAGAAGGTAAAAAAAGTGAAGGGTGCCAAGATTAAATCAACGCTACAGAAATATACAGTGGTGGGTAACATGCCAAACATATCTCTCTCCCTCCCTCTCTCTCTATACATACAGCTACAATCTTCTTTTTTTTACCTTTTTTTTTTTTTGCAAAGAGTCATTCGAGGACTATGAACTCTAAAACCCATTCATATCGTAAAATAACAAAATATGAGGAATTGTAAAATAGTACTCTCCTTTCTTGCCTTCAGTTAAGTTATTATTCTTTCTAAATGGTTCATGGTATGTTTATGTAAATAGTTTTCCAGTAGTGTGCATACTTTTCTTTTTTTTAGCAAATGTTATTTCTGTAGATTGATATGTTATATGTTATGTGTTATATTTAAATGTTATACGATTGATAGATTGATCGTTAGATTGATTGATAGATAGATAGATAGATAGATAGATAGATACTTTATTCGTACAGCATCAAAGCTACAGAACGGTGTAAAAAAAAAGTTTCAATATTTACAGAGGTAACTCTTTTATGGAGTAATAATTTTTATTTAGTAAATATTTTGTAAGTTTCTTTTTAAATTTTTATTTCTTGATAGGCTCACCTGCATGCAAAGACTCATGCAAACAATTATAGGTGTTTAGCGGCCATATATAGTGGGGCTTTTTCGAACTTTTGAAATCCGATGTGCAAGCGCCTCTAATAAGTTGTTTTGCCTTGTCGTAATGTGATGTAGTTCCCCTCTACGCCGAAACTTATTTGGATGTTCTAGTACAAATAGGGCACATTTAAGGATATAGCAGCAGGGTAGTGTGAAAAAGCCTAATCGCGGAAATAGTTCGCGACAAACTTGTATCCTTTCTAAGCTTGTATATACTGTATTGAAAACTATTTAAAAAATGAAGAAAAATTCCGTTAATTTCACTTCAATATTTCAAACCGTTGCTGAGATATTCAATCATAAAGAATAAATTTTCGTCGTTTTTTTCCCCTATTTTTCTGTTTCATAAACTAAAATTAAAAGCGGATTTTCTTATTAATTTCGAATAAATAAGAGAGTTCAAATCCTGAAACAACTTAAAAGCTATTTTAAAACCATAAGGGACTTTCAAAACCAGGTTAAACATCATTAAAACAAAAAGAGTTTATTTACAAAAATCGATAAACAAATATTTCCTATTTATTCAAAATGACCTCCTCGGCTTAAATGGTACAAGTGCAATCGCTGTCCAACATATGAAGTTGCCAATAGTATCATGTCTGCCGGAATTGCTAAACAGATTTGGATTAAGTCTTCTCTAAGGGCTTTTGGAGTTGGTTTCTTGGTATAAATTTTTTCATTGAGATATCGCCAAAGACAAAATCAAGAGCGCTTGAATCTGGCGGTCTGGAAGGCCAGCTTGCCGGTCCCAGTCTAACGATCCAGCGGTTATTGAACATCTCATACACTTCTCCTCACCACTAAGGCGTAGTGCTCGGGACATATCCATCTTGTTGGAACCAAATTCTTGTTCTGACATTCAATGGGATATCCTCCAGCAACTGTTGTAACTCTTGGCGAATAAAATTAGCGTATTCATGCTCATTTAAGGAAGCTGGCGGAATGTATGGGCGCATAGTTTTGTCTCCAACCATTCCGCACATGTTCATTAACAAAAGAATCCTTCTATTCCCAAACCAGAGTCCCTTCACTTGGAACTGACGTTCACCAAACCTTTCCCGGTTCTTTTTCCTTCAGTTGAGGGATACAATTTTCGTATCAACATTGCTCCCCTGTTCTAGATCATTGGATTCTTTAGCGGCCTCTTTGGATGACAAGGGCCTCTTTTCCACCGTTCTTGAACGCCACGATGTCAGTGGAACAATAGTACCTTCTATAATAAACTAAAAAGCACTTTAGAAGAAAATAGACCACACAGCCCCCAGAAGCCTCCTTAAATAATTTCACCCAGAGAAATGTTTCAAATAAAAGTTGTAGTAGCTCTTTGTATATGTAGTTCACATACTTAGTTTCAAAAAAAATCTGGTGTGAAACACTCACACAACTTTCTCTTACTCCAGTTCTCAAAATTATAATTAACAAATTTTATAGTTTGTGTACCAAATTTAATGAAATTCGTTGAAAACTGTAAAAAACTGTTCAGTAAAAGCTCACTTCCAGTTTACTAATTTTCTTGAAACACGGAATTTTGGCCATCTTTTTATTTCTAATTAATTTTGTTTGGATGATAGAATTGTATAATCAACTATGATAGCACTTTAGAGAAAAACATAACCCCACCCCTCCCTAAAAGTGCCCTTAAATGAATTTTCCCAGTGAAATGTTTTAAAATAAAAGTTGTAGATCTTTGTATATTTAGTTTATATTAAGGAAGTTTCAAGAAAATCGTCGGAGACATTTTTTGAGAAAATCGCGAAAAAGTGAAAAAAAAAAACATTTAGTAAAGTGGTAAAGTAAACGCACTTCCGGTTATCCGATTTTTTTTTTGAAACTCGGAATTTCAACAACATATTCAATTCTAAGTAACATTATTTAGATAACAGAATGATCTAAATAAACTAAAATAGCACTTTAGATGGAAACTTAACCCCACCCCTCCTCCATAACTGCCCTTAAATGAATTTTCCCGGAGAAATGTTTCAAATAAAAGTTGTAACTGTTTATGTTTATATGTGTAGTTGATATATCAAGTTTGATGAAAATCGTTGGAGCCATTTTTAAGAAAATCGCAAAAACGTAAAAAAAAAAAAAAAAAAAAAAAAACCTAGTAAAGTGGTACTTCCGGTTGAGGAATTTTGATACACACAGACCATTTGCTAAAAATTACTTTTTTGGACTCAGGGGGATCTCAAAACGGATATTTCCGGTGAAAACTCAATATCGTAAATTTGAACGATTATAAATACGTCCTCTTACTAGGAGTAAGAGAAAGTAAAAAAATCGTTTGACCCGTTTTAATGAAAATCCCCAAAAAAACTGTTATGTTTCTTCTAAAAGGCTATTTCACTTTATTATACAACTTTATCAACTAAATAATATTAACTAGAATCAAATAAATACATTGCCTAAATGCCAAAATTGAGGAAAATTGGTTGACCGGAAGTATATTTTCGCTGAATAGTTGTTCCAGTTTGTTGCGATTTCTCCTTCTATATATATATATAGATATATATTAATATATATACTTATATATAGTATATATATAACGCCGGTTTCATTTAATTTATTACATAATGAATACCTATCACTTTTGATGGAAACTTTTTCTTTATTCCGCGATAGTTAATTTAAACAAGTTTTGGTGGAGATGGGGAGGTTCTGGTTCCCTTAAAAAAAGTAATTTTTATAAGTTTAGAGTTTCTCCCATTATGTACGTATCTTGAAGAATACCATGTTAGAACAGAATTAGCCAATCATAATTTTGTAAACTGCAGCAATTAAAGTCGTGTCAATGTTTCACACCAGATTATTATTATTTTTTTTTCTTTTTTAATATTAAAACAATATTTTGTTTAATCAAGAAATATCATCAAATAAATAGCTGTTATAGACGCGCCATTATTGCGTTGTGACCTACTTAAATTTTTTTTTTTTTTTAATCATTTATTTACTTAAAATTTAAATTTTTTTTATTATTATTTTTTTATTCTAATCATTTATCTTTAAACAAATTAGGAACGGAGATATTTTAAAATTTAATGATATCGAATCTTCCATAATAATTATTAATTATAATTTTATACACTCTGCAATTAATAATTATATTATTATCTCTGAACTGCCTATTAAAAATTTAAATCGCGACTAGATAATATATTGAAACAGCATTTTAGTGGAAAGTCTTACGTCACGCTTCCCCCAGAACAACTTTTAAACTCATTATTCAGGAAAAATATTACGAATACAAGTTTTAACACTTTTTATATGATTAGTTAGTTGTAGTGGAAGAAGAAATGCAATAATAAATAGTTTTGAAAACTATATTAAATGAAATAATTTTGGCAAAAAATAATGTATTTTAGAGTCAGGTACTTTAATTTAAGGTCATTGTTGCTAGAGAAACAAAAGCACAGGAATCCGTTAGGAAAATAACAATGCCACTTGGCCAACTGTTTTGTAAGAGAAAATCCCCCGTTAGAGAGGGGGCATTCCTTCAATACCGTCTGCATTCTGCTTTCAAAGCCAGAATACTTGCTTCAGGAGATATCTGATTTATTAAAATACAGTTTGTTGTAGACACCGAAGCAGAACACTTCTGGAACACTTGTTTTTCGCTCTCTTGGCATCAGTGCATATTAATAAGTTAATAATTCCTCTGCAAATAACATGTAGTTATTATTTTACTAGGAGCCCCTACAGCTCACTGCCCGGTGATGGACAGTGTTGTCTGTAACGGGAGAACACTGTCCGGAGGCCGGCAGTGCACTGAGAAGGCTCCGGGCGCAAATGACCACAGATGTTGAGACGCCTTAAAAAAAAAAAAAAAAAAAAAAAAAATTATTATTAGAATATATTTATTGTTAGCAGTGGTGACTACTTTCTTATTACAATACTTCACTCTCTTAAACATATATACTTGCAAGCCCTTTTACAAAACCGCTCAAGCCACAACTACACTACAACAACACACCAATTACATTTCATTGGTGGCTACAATATATTTACTGTTAGCAGTCACCACTGCTAACAGTAAATATATTTTATTAAAATAATAACTACAAGTTATTTGCAAAGGAATTATTAACTTATTAATATATTGTGGAACAGGCACTGATGGCAAGAGAGTGAAAAACAAGTGTTCCTGAAGTGTTCTGCTTCGGTGTCTACAACAAACTGTATTTTAATAAATCAGATGTCTCTTGAAGCAAATGTTCTGGCTTTGAAAGCAGAATGCAGACTGTCTTGAAGGAATGCCCCCTCTCTAACGGGGGATTTTCTCTTACAAAACAGTTGGCCAAGTGGCACTGTTATTTTCGTAACGGATTCCTGTGCTTTTGTCTCTCTAACAGCAATGACCTTAAATTATAGTATCTGACTCTAAAATACATTATTTTTGCCAAAATTATTTCATTTAAAATATTTTTCAAAACTATTTATTTTTGCATTTCTTCTTCCACTACTACATAGTTAATATATCAAGTTTAAAGAAAATCAATAGATCTACTTTCGATAAAATTGCTCCCTCCACCCAAACTGCAAAAACTATGCAGTAAAGTAGTGCGTACATCCGGTCGACCAATTTTGACCATGTTTCCAATACCAAATTTCAGCTTTCTGCAATTTTGCGATATTAAAACATATACACACACCATACACATAAATGTACGATTTCCAGAAACTTTTACAAACTTAGTGGGACCACAAAATATATGTATTTCCGTTAAAAACTCGAAAAGTTCGAAAATTTGACACGCATACAATACTTCCTGTTATTAACACAGCAAGTAAGTGTAAAGTAAACAACAAACAATAATATTTCATCATATTGTCACTTTATACCACATAAAGAAATAGGTATATATCCGGCAACAACATTATAAGAGTCAAAAGGTGAAATATTTATTTTAAACACAGGTCATCAACACCAAGTTATTTTGTAGATAATTCACGTAATATGTTGTTGTCATCAATGTTGTAGATAATTCAGATAATATGTCCGTTAATATAAATGGTAATAAATAATAGTATATTAATGTTTAAAGAAAAAAAAAAACTAAATAAATAACTATAACCTTCAGATTATTTTAAATAAGGGAAATATATTCAAAAACCTTGATTTTTCTCCAATTATAATCGCTAATTTAACCTTGTTTTTGTAAGTTTCTATTCTGAACCCCCCCAAAAAAAAATTTCAAGTGAAACACTCACACGACTTTCTCACACAATAGTAATACAATATTATAGACAAATTGTCTATCTATAAACATGTAAATGGGCTTGCCATATAAAAGCTGTAGGATTATTGTATTAATAGGGATTATTGTGTATACTTAGAATGTAACTAGTATGAGAGCACCACATGTCCACAACTAAAACTTGCAGCGGCAGTTCAAATTTTACCCTAATGACAGGGTACCCTAGAACCTTCCCATAAAAACCCATTTATTTCTGAAAGAGAGCATTCCAAGTTTAAAAAAAAAAAATCTGGTGTGAAACACTCACACAACTTTCTCTTACTCTACTTCTCAAAATTATAACTGAACAATTTTATAGTGGTGTATCAAATTTAATGAAATTCTTCGTAAAAACTGTAAAAAAACCTGTTCTGTAAAAGCGCATTTCCGGTTTACTAATTTTCTTGAAACTTGAAATTTTGGATATTTATTTATTTCTAATTAATTTTGTTTGGATGATAGAATTGTATAATTAAAATGGATAAGCAAGATGGAGAGTATTTAAGTCTGGTTGATGAAATGAGAAGAGTATGTTAACACTGGTTAACTCGTGAGTTAATAAAGAGACACAGTCTGCCTGGACATTACAGTAAGAATGGTTAAGGTAGAGTGGTATGAGAATGACACGTAGTGACTGGCGAGATGTTGAACTATACTTAACTGTATCTTTCTGGACTGTCCATTGCTGTATTTATCTGGTTTCTCCTACTCCAGTCCAAGAGAGTGGTTGGGTTCGTTTCTCTTCTCTCTACTCTCTTTGGTTGTCTTCTCTCTACACACTTTGGTTGCTGTTACAAAGTCAACTATGATAGTACTTTAGAGAAAAACATAACCCTCCCCTCCCCCAAATGTGCCCTTAAATGAATTTTCCCCAGAGAAATGTTTTAAATAAAAGTTATACATCTTAGTATGTGTAGTTTATATTAGTAGTAGAAAATCGTCGGAGCCATTTTTAAGAAAATCGCAAAAAAGTGAAAAAATCATTTAGTAAAGTGGTAATGTAAACGCACTTCCGGTCATCCGATTTTTTTCATACACAGAATTTCAACAACATATGTAATTCTTATTGACATTATTTAGATGACAGAATTGTCTTTAATCACTTTAGAGGAAGCATAACCCCATCCCTCCCCTAAAAGTGCCCTTAAATGAATTTTTCCGGAGAAATGTTTCAAATAAAAGTTGTGGTAACAACTTTCAAGAAAATCGTTGGAGCCATTTTTGCAAAAAATAGCAAAAAAGTAATAAATAAAAAAAAATAATACAGTTTCTCCCACTCCAGTCCGAGAGAGTGGTTGGGTTCGTTTCACTTCTCTTTACTCTCTTTGGTTGCTGAGCTTCTCTTTGGTTGCTGTTACAAGTGAGTATGAAGAAGCAGATATAGTGGAAGAACATTAGGTTAAACAGATTGAGCTAGAGGCGGACCATGTAGCTAGGAATGGAGCAAGATAAAGTGCCAAAGAAAATTCTGGAAGGAGAAGTGGGCACAACAAAAAAAAAGGTCGGCAGGTTGGATTGTGTGGCCAGCGATATGAGAAATCTTCTGGAAACTAGCTGCAACCAATAGACAGCTGGGAATAGACTCCTAGAGGAGGCCATGGCCCAATAAGGGTTGTAGCGCCATGTAGATAGATAGATAGATAGAATGTGACTTTACAGAATTGGTTTTTGTGTTGTTGTTTTTTTCTTGGAATTTTCTCTTAAACAGCTTTGATTTTTTTTTAAACTTGCACAAATATTATACAGACATTAATAAATCATTTTTATTAGCAACAAATTATAGGAAAAATCGTTATTTTTGGAAATTCTTAGAATTGTGTGACGTTTCAATTTTATAATTGTATTAGAATAGGATAGAATAAAAGCGGGGGGGGGGGGGGCTATTTCACTGCGACCTACACGTCGAGGTCTATTGTGGATCCCCTTAAGTTACAGAACAGCCCCCAGCTTTGCCCTCCTAATCAATCCTAGCAAAGCTGAGAGCGGCTCCGTCATGAAGCTTCCAGCTTCGGGATTGCCCGTCCCCAATTGAAGAAACCTAATCCTCGCCAGGCCGGCGCACTCACAAAGGATGTGCGCCGGGGTCTCCTCCTCTACCTTGCAGAATCGGCATACCGCACTATCCGCAAGTTGTAGGTGGTGCATGTGTCTATTCAGCCTACAATGCCCAGTTAGTAGACCCACAGTTAAACTTATATCCCTTCGGGTTTCTGGTAAATTTAGGCAAATGTCTTTTAATGAAAAGCTTTGCCTGCCTCTGTCCTGGTGTTCCCTCCCACCAACGCAGACGCTGATCTTCTATCCAACCCCTGAAAGAAGTTTGGATGAGACTCCTGGACAAGCCGCAGAAGGGTTCGGGGCCTATAAAGGTATCCTACGAACCTTCCCTCGCTAGGGCATCCGCCCTCTCATTGCCCAGGAAACCCGCAGGTACTTAAACCCCGCTGTAAATTGTATCAGATGTACTAACAGAAAGTCGCGTGAGTATTCCAAACTAAATTCATGATGTAATGGAAGAGAAAAAAAAAGCGAACGAACGAAAACAATATGATACCAAAATATACCGAATTTCGGACCCAATAATTCCCATGCAAACGAGAATAAAGATCGAAGATACAAACACACCAAACTAAATGAATATTCAATTTTTTCTTGCGTAAATTTTTAGACGTACCTATTATTAGACACGGAATATGTCCCTTTTTTTTACGCCCCAATCAAGAAGTAAAAAAAAAATAATTGATAATGATAATAAAAAGAAATATTACAGCTTTTATAATATTTAAAATAAAAAAAAAAAATTAACAGACGTAAAAATTTTTAACATGTTATTAATACAAAAGAAATAGCGGTAAATCTAGATATAATCTTTAGTATTATCGTAAAACAACGAGGATAAATTGTCGGATAATAATAAATAGCTGTATTTTATCAATTAAATGAAAGATAAATGACTATATTTATAAATGAAAATGAAGAAAAAAGATATGACAAAGCCTTCGTTGGATGAGTATAATAATAACACGGTAATAATTAGATATTTATTAGGCAATTTATTTCCAACATAAAAGGTCAAAAAAAAAAAAAAAGAGAGAATTAAGATTTCCTTAAATGTTTCGTATTTTTTTGCTCTCTCCCAAATAACCAATTAGAAAAATTATAGGCTCATTAGACAAGAATTTTTCTTTTTTTTTTTTTTGTTTTTTTTTTTAGAAAATTGAAGAAAAATTCCCCTTAAAACTTTTATTTAAAAAAAAAAAAAATTTAACGAGGACAAAATTTCTCCGTTAAAATTACAGGTAAACCATCAAATAATCTAAAGAGACGCATGTTTTCTAACAGTATCCCTACTTAACATAAATAGCATTTTATTAAATTATCAACCACAGTTTTGTTTTTTTTTTGCCAGTCAATTTTTCTAACAGAACAGTAATAATTTTAAAGTATAATTATTATACTTATGTATATATATATATATATATAATGTAAATTATAGTGTTTTATGATTTAATGGATTAAAAGTATTGCCCATAAGTATATTCGTATATATTTTCTTATTTTCTCCAACTTCTATAAAAGGAAACAAAGAAAGAGTGTCATGTTTATGAAAGAGAATATATACCGGAAATATGTTTTGAGCCCCCCCCCCGAGTAGGAAAAAATGTTTTTTTTTTTTTAGGGGCGAATATGTGATCAAAAAGAAATTTTCTTTAAAAAATTGCAACGTTACAATGTTCTGGTCATAAAAATGGTGGTGGGGATTCTAGTTGTATATCTGAGCGATTTTTTGTGGAAGCGCTCTATGTTAAAACTAAAAAAGCTTGTGCAGATTTAAATTTAAAGTAATTAACAGACCTCGATTTTTTTTTCAATTCTGGCGAAGAATTTCTTGGGCCAACTTTGATTTTTCATTATTCGGACTTAGTTGTTTAGTTTTATATAGCGGATATGCTATTTGTAATTATATCGTTTGTAACCATGGGGATTACTGGTTTTCAAAGAGAAAATTAAAAAAAAGAAGATGTTTAATATGTATAAATGACAAAGTAAATAAATTGTTTAAGACAAAAAAATTCCCAAACAAAATTCAATAATAAAGAGACAATATTACACCAAAGGATAACAAGAATTTTAAAATGAGAAATAATTGAAACGATTGATCAATTATTATATGATATGAGGAATCTCTGAAACGCGTTAAGTAGAAAGTGGATGTCAGTGTTATTAATATGTTTTATGTTAAATAAAATATTAATAAATACCTTAAAATATGGCCGCTTAAACGTGCACTAATTATGGTATTAATTGCTCACCTGTAACAAAAAAAAAATTAGTTTAACAAATTTGATTAACAATTTTGACCATTCAGAGGAAAGAAAAACGACCTACTCAGAGAAAAGAAAAGTTCTTACTCAATCGCTGTACAGTAACTCATCATTTGTACAATAAATTTTTCTTTCACAATAATTATCATACTTAGAGAAGGGATTAGCTCAGTGGTAGCGTGCACGGGACTCTCATGGGTTCGGGGTTCGAGTCCAGCAAGGCTGCCCTTAGATTTTCTCATTCTAGGAGCTCATTACCGGTGATGGACAGTGTTGTCTGTAACGAGAGAACACTGTCCGAAGGCCGACAATGCAGTGAGAAGTGTCCGGGTGCCAATGACCATAGATATTGACGCGCCTTAAATTAAAAAAAATCTGGTGTGAAACACTCACACAACTTTCTCTTATTCCAGTTATCAAAACTATAATTGACAAATTTTATACTTTATGTACCAAATTAATTCAAATACGACGAAAACTGAAAAAACCGTCCAGTAAAAGCGCACTTCCGGTTAAATAATTTCCTTGAAACTCTGAATTTTGGCCATCCATTTATTTTCTAATTAAATTTTGTTTGATGATAGATTGTATAATCCAAACTATGATAGCACTTAAGAAAACATAACCCCACCCCTCCCCTAAAGTGCCATTAAATGAATTTTCCTAGAGAAATTTTTTAAAATAAAGTTGTACTCTTTGTATGAGTAGTTAATATCCAAAGTTTAAGAAAATCGTCGCAGCCATTTTTTGAGAAAATCGCGAAAGGTGAAAAATCATTTATCAGTGTTAAAACACACAGCACTTCCGGTTTTCCGATTGTTCTCACTCGGTTTCCACAACATATTTGACTTGTAATTAACATTATTTACATGAGCGAATTGTGTATACACTGAAATAGACTTTCGAGGTTACCTAACCCCACCCCTCCCCAAAGTGGCCCTTAAATGATTTTCCCAGAGAAATGTTTCAAATAAAAGTTGTAGCCTTTGTATATGTAAATGGTGTTAAAAGTTTAAAGAAAATCGTTGGAGCCATTTTTGAGAAAAACGCAAAAAAGTAAAAAAAAACAACTAGTAAAGTGGTACTTCCGGTTGAGGAATTTTGACAGATAACGCACATGGTGAAACTTAAACGGAATATCAAGTTTTAGCTTTCTACGGTTTTTCGTTTTTGAGCTATGCTGTTCACAGGCTCACACACACTCACACACAGACCACTTTTTTTGGACTCGGGGGACGTCAAAACGGATATTTCCGGTGAAAACTCAATATCGAAAATTTGACACGATTATAATACTTCCTCTTACTAGGAGTAAGAGAAAGTAAAAATGTATACATAAAACAACATTCAATAAGTTTATCTTTAAACTTGGAGGCCTCAGAATCCAGGCAGCTCTGCTTCCTTATATATTTTCTCTCACTAGAAGTCTCTTATAGCTCCACTTTATCGAGTGACAAAGACTTTTTTTATGTTTAATTAAGGCGCGTCAACATCTTAAGGCCACTGGCACTCGGATACTTCTCGGTGCACTGCCGGTCCTCCAGTTTAGCTGCACTGTCACACTGACTGAGCTGTCTATACAGGTGAAAATATCTCTTGTCATAGCAAGAGAAAATCTAAGGCTAGCATTGCTGGAACTCGAATCCAGGACTTTTGGTTCCAAGGTCCAGTGCGCTACCACTGAGCTAATCTCAGCCCGATAAAGAATAAAAAAATAGTTCCTAAGAGTATATGAAATGTCTGTTGTTTTTTTTTTAGCAAACTGTAACTCGAATTTTTAACATCCGTTATTTTATCCGTCCTAGAATGCATATTCCATTTGTTCCTGACCGGTTTCAGATTTTCATCCATCGTCAGAGCAAATTCACCAAGTTCGTTTAGAAAGTTTATTTCAACGTAATGTTTTTGTTACATTCACACTTGTTGGTTTGTTGGTTGTATATAAAAGTACGGGAGATTATAAGGTTATGTTACTATGTGAGTGTGTGCATTAGATGACAAAATGGAATTATTATAAATGCTGCTTGGATTTCACATTTATTTATTACTGTAGAAGCTTTTGATTCTCAATAAACTTTGCATTGTCTTTCTTTAAACTTTATCTATTCTTATTGTAACTGTATACTCCTGAAATCGTTCTCCCTAATAAAAATGTCTCGATAAAATACTGAGCATACTTAACAGCAATATTAAAATTTAGTTATAAAGTATTCTTCAAAATATGATATTTATTATACGCTATCTTCTAATGTCTAATCATAATTTATAATAATTCCATTTTGCATTAAACACACACACTAACCTTATAACCTCCTGCACATATACATAACCAACAAACCAACAAGTCTTGAGTGTAACAGAAACATTACGTTGAAGTAAACTCTCTACACGAATTGTTGTGGTTATAAAAAACCATATTTAGGTATACATGCTTACGTGGATGGCATATGTGAATGTTGTGTGAAAGGGTGAAATAAGAGTGGAATGCATAACTATAAAAACTTAATTATAAGAAACCATATACATGCATACTTATAAAAACTTAATTATAAGAAACCATATACATGCGTGTGTGGATGGCGTATATGAATGTTGTGTGAATGCATATTGTGTGAAATATTGGGTGGAATGCCTAATTATAAAAAAACTTAATTATAAAAATCACTTAATTTTAAATTATGTTAGTTTAAATCGTTATTTAATTTAATTTTTATATATTTCATATTTTATTTTGATTAGTTAATTGTAAAGTGAATCTCCCTCCAACAACAGAGTTTAAAAATTAGACCCCCACGTGTTGTTTCCATTGTAAGGAAAATTTGCCCTTTTAACAACCCAAACACGTTTTTCCCACCCAGCTGACCATACCCCTTTACCTAGTTTAAGAGTTTAGTTTTAAATACAGTTAGAAACACCAGTCAGTGTGTAAAACTGAATTTGCTCTGTGCAAGTCTGTGTTGTCACACTGTCTGAAGAACGCATCCTGAAGATGGGCGAACGCCGGAAACTGGTCGATGACCACAAAATGAAGCAGGCTACCACGGAAAATGTCTCTGATGATGATCTCTACTAGAACTTGGTGAATTTGCTCTAACGATGGATGAAAATCCGAAACTGGTCAGAAACAAATTGGAATAAGCATGCTACGACAGCTAAAATATTAGATGTTATCCAGCAATGCGGACCCGTCTACATATTGTAATTTTTAAGTTAAAATTTTTGTATTTATAAAATATATTCTCTATGTTCGCTATGTTTTGACTTAGCCAATGAATAGATGTTGACGTGCCTTCAAGAAAGAAGTAGCAACTCGGAATAACGGTTTCTCCAAACATTAAATGAAAAAAATCATATTGGCTATATTTTTTTGGAAATCAACTTAAAAAAAAAATACAAATCTGATGTGAAAATATTTTTAGTTTCTTACAATCTAACTACTGAAGGTGCTTTCATTGCTACAACAATTCCTGAACAGTATATTACAAAAACAAATTCTTAAATAATTCTATTCATGCAACAAGGAAATATAAAAAAAAAAACTTTTTTTAATTTTAAATGCACTTAAGAGTCAGTGTTTAAAAATGCATCAAGCATGCACATGAATAAAGTGCAAACAAGACAGTAAGATGATTCATATAACACTCAGGTTTTGAAGTGGAAGCCAAAAAAAAAAAGAAAAGACAAAACATAATACTTTGGCAAAAAGAAGCTATTCAAAAATCCCTGTAATGACGTCATTTCTTCAAAAGGTACAGACGTCATAAGTAATGCGACTGAAGTTTTAATTAGCCGTGGGCAAAATTAATGCTCGGTCACACACACATATACATACAGATATACTAATCTATCTTTTCCCCCGGCGGTAGCATACTAAAATTGTACCCAACTAATTTATTTCACTAGGATGAATGTTAAGGTCATTGCAAAGATTTAAGAAATATATAAGTTCTGACAGATCACACACAACACATAACATTTGTTCACTTTATGTTTAATTTATTATGTAATTGTTTAAATGTGAAGTGCTGTTTTTAATAATTGGAACTAATTCATAATATACTAATATATACTAATACTGTAATAACATTTATTTAAAACTATTAGGAAATAAGTTTGTTTCATTTGTTGTGCTTTATTTCCTTTTTTTTTGGCTTTGGTTGTTTGCCACAGTAAGAAACATGGTGTCTAAAACATTCTGATTAATTTTTTATTTATTTTGCTTGAAAACAGTTTTTTTTTTTCTTGTCTTCTTTTTTTAAATAAGAATGGACGAATGAAAATGTAACTGACCCAGCAGGAGTGCCAGTACCAGATTGCAATTGCTCCAACTTGTGCGTGCACAAGGGAATAACGTCCGAGCATGAACTAAAAGCGTTTCTATCCCCCAAATGTAAGGGACGCACCTGTACACTGATAGCTCAAGATGCCACGATAAATGCTGGCGCTGGGGAAGGGGGGGTGTCTCAGCTGATTTTCAGATTGCCGAGCCAGTCCAGTAGAATAGAGTCTAAATTTCACGGAGGAGTGAGACCCATTCTACTCGCATTGGAGACGCTAATGACACGAAACACTGAAAAAGGTAGTCTCTTCGTAATTAACACGCAGCAATATTTGCAGTCTAAACACGCTCTGGTATTCCCCAATTATTTTCTCCGCCCATTTATTCAGCCTATTCTTCAAAAGGGCCGAAAAGTAGGTCTACCACGGACCATATCTATTCCATGAGAATGATGATGGAAAAAACATATGAATATGACGTTACTCTCCATCATCTATTTATTGACTTCCAACAGGCTTATGACAGTCTGGAGAGAAATGAGCTGCTGAAGTGTATGAAGCAGTTTGGCATCCCAGCGAAATTGATCCGGCTCACCGGAATGACATTATCCGGCACAAAAGGATGTGTGAAGGTACAAGGTAATACCTCGGAACCGTTCCTCTTAAGTAAAGGCTTGCGGCAGGGGGACCCGCTCTCCCCTTTACTTTTTAATTTAGCCCTAGAAAAGGCAGTGAGAGCCATACGGACAAGCCCCAATGGCACAATCTATAATAGATTAAGTCAACATTTGGCATACGCAGACGATGTCGTCTTGACAGGGAGAACCAAAGCAGCGCTGGCGGGTTCTTTCCAAGAATTTGAAGCGGCTTCGAAGAAACTGGGCCTAAAAATAAATCAGGCGAAGACAAAGTTTATGGTGTGATCGCGAAGAAACCTGGGTAGTAATGAAGCGCCTATATGCGCACCTTACAAGTTTGAGAGGGTGTCATCTTTCAAATATCTGGGAGCCGTTTTAACCGAAAGGAATGAAATGGGCATAGAAATAAAAGGTAGGTTAACGGCAGGCAATACGTGTTTCTGGGCGATTGAAAAGCTGATTCACCAAAGTAAAAATGTGGCATTACAATGGATACCTACGCACTGCGGTATAATGGATGTGAAAAGAAGAGAGAATTAGAGAGATTAGGATTTTAGAGCAATAAACTAGTATATAAGCGCTGAACAGAGAAGTATGGTAGCGAGAGAAATATAAAGAGACAGACTGGCTGAATGATGAGAAGGTTGCTGGTTGCTGACTGGTCGTAAACTCCCTGAAATGCACGGCTGTCCTCTATTTATAGGAATTGAATTGTCCCTTCCTTGTCTAGACTAGATGGGGAGTAAGTAACTTTTTTTTTATTCATTTTTATGTCTTCGGATTTGTTATTTTCTGTTCGGATACTGTGAATCTTTAATGATTCGGATCCCATTGCAGGGGCCTGTTCGCAAATGAACAGGTTAACAACCTGCCAAGAACAGGAGCTCTCAAGCAGATATTTCGACCGATTAAAAATTCCCGGATCCTGTGATGACCTCAAAAGAAATCGAAATTTCGGCCTTCCAGCAATTTTTCAATTTTGAGCTATTTGCTGTTCACACATATGCAGACAAACTCACATACAGAAGTAGTTACTAAAAACTTCTTTTTTTTTTGCTTAGGAAATTTCTGAACGTATCTAAATTTTAGATGAAAACTCAATTGCTAAAATCTAACCGAATGCGATCATTCAAAAGGCAATCTACCAAAACGCGGTAGGACATTAGTGGATTTTTCTTTTCTGGCATTTATTTAGAGTAATAAAATGTTAATTAAAAATCACGTAATGCATACGATAAACAGCAAACCTTCAAATCACGGAAATTATTATAGCTTTTTATTTCCCGAAGTATCTCATACATACCAACTCCAAGTTGTTCTAGAAGGATCACTTCGACCATTACGGAGGAGGACTGCATACTAACAGAATTCCTTATAGAATATGGGTTGTGTGGAGAAACTTCCTAAAAAATGTAAGGCAGCGCTGCCAGCCAGACTGCTAAGACTTACTTCTACTTGCATCGCTGCAGGTCTCACAGCACTGCCAGCAGCTTATAACCAGAAAACATTATATGAAGACGAATGTCTCACATTCAGATGCCAGAAATGTAGCTCGTCACTGATACCCCGATTCCGTATTGCACTGTTATTCAACATGGACAATTGTGTCATAGACATCTTTATCATAGAAATACAATATAGACCTGCAATATGATGATTACTGTAATCGCGAGTTGCAGAAGAAATGCTTGGGAAG
>JAAEAF010014790.1:0-35910 GCA_011037195.1 Triatoma infestans | reverse complement strand
GGTTATAAAATAGTGGAAACTCCATCACCAGTTATTTACCTACCCATTAATACAAATTATATCGACAATATCAGTGTAAGATTGGTAGATCAAGCCGGACGTTTGATATCCTTCAGAAAGGAAAGAATTACAATTTGTCTACATATAAAGGAAGGATAATGGGTGTTGATTTTAACAACATTTTTTCTTCTTCTTCTTTGGGCAATAATTTTATACTTAAAGCAAAACAAGGAAAAAGTAACATCAGTGCTAAAGCAGAAAGTGAACAACAACGACGTCGACCTTTATCAATAAGCAACGTCAAGTTTTTAAAATCAATAGTATACAAAGTGCACAGATATGGATCACATATTAAACATTAATCAAGAGGTTACTTTCAACGACAATATTGAAAGCTATGAATATCATTCGTACACGCCATTTAACTCATCAGGCCTCTCAAATAATGATGAAATTCGCATCACCATGTTCCAAACTGATGTGTACACATTACCAAGTGAAAGTTATCTGTTCATCGAAGGCAAGTTGGGGAAAGGCGAAGCTGAAAATGCTACTTATGCCAAACTAATAAACAATGCTTTTGCATTTCTATTTGATGAAATTAGATTTGAAATCAATTCAGTGGAAGTTGATAGTGTTAGAAATGTTGGTATTGCTAGTACATTGAAAATATATGCATGCTTTTTCCCCTCTCAAATTAGAGCTTTGGAAAATGCTGGAATTGTTGACCCAAATGAGGCTAACACATCAACTATTGTTAATGCAGACCAGCGTTTCAACGTTTGTCTACCACTTAGATATCTATTAAATTTCTTTGAAGATTATAAGAAAATATTGGTAAATGTGAAACAAGAATTAATATTAAAAAGATCCAGAAGTGATTTGGATGCTCTTGTTGGTGATGCAGTGACGGCTAAAGATTGTACTATTACATTGGAGAAAGTTGTTTGGAATATTCCACATATTAAGCTATCAGACCAGGCGAAACTACATATTTATAAGATTATCGAGAGTGGTAAGCCGATACCGCTAGCTTTTAGATCCTTAGAATTACATGAATATCCGAATTTACCTAAAACTAATAAAAATCACTTGGCATGTGAAAACATCAAATCAATTAAACAAACCAAGATATGTGATTTTAGCCTTTCAAACCGATAGAAAAGATAATATTACACAAAACAAATCTATTTTTGATTCCGCTGATCTACGAAATGTTAAACTTTATTTGAACGATTACAAGTATCCGTACAATGACATGCAACTGAATTTCGAAGAGGGTAAAATTTCACCATTATTTGAAGAATATGTTAGATTTCGTCAAGAATACTATGGAATGACAAGAATCGAGTCGTTATTTGACAGAAAAGGATTTGCTCAAACACCCTTTGTGGTAATTAATTGTGCAAGACAGCCGGATAGGTTAAATACATCTGTAGTTGACATTCACATACACATTGAAACTAATAGACCAATTCCACAAAAAACAAATGCTTTTTGTTTAATAATTCATGATACGCTTATGGAATATACACCATTGAATGGTTTAGTACGTAGATATTAGTAAAATGTATTTAAAATAGCTAGAACGTAATATTATTATAATTGGTTTTTTGCTATATTAAAATATTTTATAAATTATGAGAAATGTATAAATTATAATTGGGTTTTTTTAAATATTATTTTATCATAATATGTTATTTTTATAAGATATAATAAATTATCGTTCTAAAATGAGTTGTTTTTTTTTGAGCCCCAAGACCGGATATTCTTATTGCGTTAGTACGACTAACTCTATCTTATTATGTGTTAAAATTATGTCAATAAATTTTTTAATCTTATTTTTAAAATAAAAAATTATTATTATTATAGAAATGTGCGTACTACTAATGGTGTTAAAATTATATCAAATAAATTTTTTAATCTTATTTTTAAAATAAAAAATTATTATTATTATTATTATAGAAATGTGCGTACTACTAATGGTGTTAAAATTATATCAAATAAATTCATAATCTTATTTTTTTAAATATAAAAGTATTATGATTAATCAGCCGACAAAGGCGGTATATAGAAACATACCTTATCGCAACAGTGTATGAATCACCGACTTTATTACTTATATTTTATCTACACACAGGATGTACTCAGCTTCGCCGCCTTTTATCTTATTATGTGCCAATACAATTTTTAATCTTTATATATATATATACACCAGATGTTTATTACTCAGCTTTGTATTTCTAACAAGTGGTGGGGCCTCATATAACAGTATAAATAGTGGAGTAATTTACATTACATCTTCAGCTTTATTCGTCTTCACAACACTCAGGGTAAGTTTAATTTCTATTTTTTCAAATCCAATTAAGTCCTATGTGTAGGAGGAGAGCCTCTGATTCTCTTCGGAGCTCAGAGGAACCGACTAGTTAGCTATTCTTCTCAAATCCAATCAAGTCCTCGCACCATGTCTGTGTGTAAGTGGCTAGAAGGAGACCCTCTGATTCTCTTCGGAGCTCAGAGGAACCGTCTAGTTCGCTATCCAGATGCGGATGTTCTGACGAACGTGTGTAAGCTAGGGCGCTCGGCAAAGTTCCAATAGGCCCCGATAAAACGCTGCACAAGTAGGCTAAGTTCATCCCGAATCCGCTTTGCGGTCGCTGGATGCGGTACAATCAGGCAGGTGCATAGGATGATGGATTTGTTTTTTGTTTTTACATGGGCATAGGATGATGGATTTTTTTTTGTTTTTACATGGGCATAGGATGATGGATTTTACATGTAAAAACTATAAGTATAACTATATTTCAGCTAAAATAATGTCTACAATTATTTTGAAGAAGCTGTTGGAACGATCACCATCCATTATTTATAAACGTATTGGAGATTTGGAAGAAAACAAATTATATCCAATTGCGGCGTTTAAGAAGGTGGAACATACCAAGTTCGGTCCTGGTCTGACAGCAGTGCTCCATGACCAAGAAATTCTAATAAGAGTGTTCCTTCCTAAACGATTTGTAGAAGCGTTGAGCGATGAAGATATTCTCACTTATGAAGGTATGTAGAGCAACACATATTTTATTCTATTTCCCCCTTAGCATGTAATATATTTTAGTTTTTATTTTAAGATGGTGATCTTGCGTTAATATATAAAGGAGCAAGGGGCAACTTTAACAATATAGAATTTACCCCATCACATAAACCAGGGGTTCCTTCCAGAAGCAAGAAGGCTAAAAAGACACAAACGGACCAAGATTAATTTTTTTCTGTGTAAGTTTTTACATTATGTCATCTCTATCTTGTGTTAAGTGTGGAAAGAGTTTTTCCAAACCATATAATTTAAGGAGGCATGCTTTAACATGCTTACAAAAAACATGTCCTTACTGTGGCAATATATTTCGCACATTGGTGAAATTCTTAATACACATCTCCTCGTTTTGTATTAAATGTGAGTATTGCAACATAGTATTTGACAAAAAATCCCTCTTTCTAAAACATACTTGCCAAAACACACCCCATTCAACTTCACACATTATGACAGACAATGACAAGAAAGTGTTCAATAAAAAGAAATATCGTATGTTATCGGTTCCTCTACAAGATGGTATAGTAGTTACGGCATTAAATAAATCAGCCCAAAATTTTTGTATAAAAAATGTTGACAATATAAAAGACCCGTTGCTATTTCTACAAGAGAAACACAACATACTTCTACAGTTGTTGAGTAAAGCTAGAGAAGAGTTATTAATTTTCAAATCATCCATTCTATTGGAATGTGTTTACAGTCGGTATAGGAATTCTGATCTTGAACAGTTTACCGATGCCAATTTTAAAACTTCCATAGAAGTTATTGACGCTAGCTGCAATTTAATTCACACCTCCGAAGAGTTTTTGCAAAACTTGTGAGCGAGATTGAAGAATTTGAAACTAGCGGATCAAACTGGAAACTGGATTCTATTGATAGCATTGTCATTAGATTAACTAAATATCGACCTTTAGGCGGAAGAGGTTACATCGCTTTACCAAAGGAAATAGCCGATAAACGGGCAATCATTAACATTTGTAATACTGATGACTTTTGCTTTAAATATGCCATCTTAAGCCGCCAGTTAAAGGAGACGCGTAGATTATCGACGTATAAAAAACTAAATCATCCTTACAATTTCGACAATATTTCCTTTCCCACACCATTAAAAGATATACGTAAATTTGAAAAACATAATAATGTATCGATAAACGTTTATTCTTTAACCGAGGAAAATCAGGTTTATCCTCTAATAATAAGTTCAAATGAAAAGTCTGTAGAACATTTTGATTTGTTATATTTAAGAAACGAAAATACTTCTCATTATTGTTTAATAAAAAATTTATCCAGACTTGTTTCTTCACAACTTAGGAAAAAGCATAGCAGCGCTGTTATATGTAAACGGTGTTTTAAAACATTTACTCACACCTATACATCGGTAGATGGGAAAACGGCTGAGGAACGATTAACAGACCATCTATTATTTTGCAATAAACAAAAACCTTGTCGCATTCAAATGCCTTCAGACAACACATATTTACAGTTTACAAACTTTCAACATAAACAACACGTACCAATAGTTATCTATGCTGATTTTGAATCTATACTTTTACCAGTACACAATGCACCCGGCAGTCCATCAACATCATGGTCTAGACAAACACACAAGCATGAAATTTGTAGTGTTGGGGCTAAAGTTGTCTCTTCACTATCAAATTATCAAAAAGACATTTTCATTTACACTGGGGACGATGCTCTTGAACAATTTATGCAGTATTTACATTCCATTGTTAAAGACGTGGAAACCTTATATAAGGAGATTATTCCAATGACAGATCTATCACCACAACAACGACATGACTTTGACAATGCCACTCATTGTGGTATTTGCGACCAACCGTTTAACCATTTAGACAAAAAGTTCATCATCATGATCATCTTACAGGGGAATTTCAGTGTGCTGCACATAATGATTGTAATTTAAATTTTCAATTACTCAATTTCATACCGGTGTACATGCATAATCTTAGCGGATATGATGCTCATCCTATTATATTATCTTTGGGACAGGATCCAGGCGACATATGGGTAATACCCATTTTCAACTGAGAAATATATAAGTTTTTCGAAAAAATTTAGCGATTGTACGCTATGGCTTAGATTTTTAGATTCTTATAGGTTTTTACCAGACAGTTTAGAACGACTAATAAATAACTTGACTGAATACCCACAAATGGAACAACAATTTCCAAATTATGATGAACGAAAATTACTACTTAGAAAGGGTATTTACCCATACGCCTACATGACAAGTATGGAAAAATTAGATGAACGTTCCTTACCAGCTAAAAAATATTTTTTTAATGATTTAACCGATGAGCACATATCTGATAATGATTATTTACACGCTCAACACGTCTGGACCGCTTTCAATATACAAACACTTAGAGATTACACAGAATTGTATTTAACAACAGACATAATTCTTTTAAGTGACATATTTGAACAGTTTAGAAATGTGTGTGAATCCATTTACAGCATTGATCCGAGTTGGTATTTCACAACGCCTGGGTTGGCATTTGACGCCTGTTTAAAATATACGCAAGTAAAATTGGAACTATTGACTGATTATGATAAACATCTTATGATTGAATCAGGTATTCGTGGAGGTATCACTTCGTGTGTTACAAGACATTCCAAAGCCAATAACCCATACATAAGTGGTTACGATCCCACACAACCATCTAGCTATATTTTATATATAGATGTAAATAATCTATATGGGTTTGCAATGAGTGAATATCTTCCTTATGGTGGTTTTGAATGGGTGGACAATAGTGTGGATGTTACCACAGTTCCTGATGATAGCGATGATGGTTTTATTCTAGAGGTTGATTTGCATATACCAACCAGCTTACACAATCATTTCAGTCAGTTTCCACCACTGCCACATCATCACAATAATAAGCTCTATACCACGCTTGAGGATAAACAACATTATGTGATTCATTACAAAAATTTAAAACAAGCTCTGTCGATGGGTGTTGTTTTGAAAAAAGTGCATAGAGTATTAAAATTTAAACAATCCCCCTGGCTTAAACCTTACATAGAACTGAATACTAACTTACGCAAGACGGCTAAAAACGATTTTGAAAAGGACTTTTACAAATTAATGAACAACTCTGTTTTTGGAAAGTGTATTGAAAATAAGAGGAAACGATTGACCATCAAACTTGTCACCACGGAAAAAGCATTATTAAAATTATCCAAAAGACCAAACTTTAAAGACAGGACAATTTTTAGTGAAAACGTTGTTGCAGTACACTTACAACAGGAAACAATTTGTCTGGACAGACCTATTTACGTGGGATTTTCGATATTGGAACTCAGCAAACGGTACATGTATCAATTTCACTACGAGGTTATGTTACCATTTTATAATCATACTTCCCTGAATTTGCTATACATGGACACTGACTCTTTTATATATAATATTCAAACAGACGATGTATACGATGACATGATTGAATTGAAAGACTATTTTGACACTTCCAACTACCCTGTTACGCACAAATATTCAAACCACAATAAGAAAGTGTTGGGTAAATTTAGCGATGAAACTGGCGGAGTTCCTATTCAAGAGTTGGTGGCATTAAGACCTAAAATGTATAGCTTCAACATTTTCAACAAACACATAGTTAAAAAGGCAAAAGGTGTTAAAAAAAGCGCTGTGAATAGATTTTCATTTTCTGATTATCTAAATGTTTTAAAAAGCCAAGACCTTGTATTACATGCACAATTCAAAACTATTCAATCTAAACGACACCAATTATACACATATGAATGTAGTAAAACAAGTTTGACATGTTTTGATCAAAAACGTTTCATTTTAGATGACGAAATTCACACTTTGCCATACGGACACTATAGACTCAACAAATAACTATGCACACAAGATCTAATCTTTGTCTACAATACACTATTGACGAGAAGTATTTTCAACCATTCTCACTTTTGGGCCTATGCATGATCAAAATATGTTTAAATTTACCTAGGAGATCTGATATTTTCCTACTTGATATACCGAAAACTGTTCAGCTTAAATTATTTCATTCATTCTCTGATTATTGTATAGCTACTTATAAAAAATGTAATATAGATTTGTATTGTTTTGAAAATATTGAATTTATTGCTGGTCAACCAATGCCTCTATCAGATTACATTGCCATATTGTATTGCAACCCAGATAACAGATCCTTATTATTGCAACACTTTAAAACATTCACAATAACTATTGAACTGTATTACTTTAAAAAAATAAACATTCTTTCCCATAATAACATTGACGAACTATACAATGATACCAATTCTTATTACAATTTTTGTGACAAATGTTGCAATTTGCTCAAGCCAAACACACCTAAAGGATTAATTTGGACATGTCAACGTACTACTGTTCACACTAACAACACTAATCTTCTTTCCGATTTGATATATGATCCTTTTTTCTGGTGTTTCAATTGTATTTCATGCCCATTATTTGGTGTGGAAAAATGCTTATGTGATGAGATAATGTAAATATTAGATTATGTCTTTTATAAATAGATTACTAAAACTGTACTAGAGAAAAATAATTTCTAAGATCATTGTACTAAAAAGAATTATGTCTTGTAAAATAGAATAGTGAAAAATGTATTAAATAATCATAGAAAATAAAAACTTATAATATGTCATTCTGCCTTCTTTTTTTTCACCTATAATGTTATAAACATTAAAAAATAAGAACTACACACTAGTTATACTAGTGCTGAACATAAAGAAGTGAAATACATAAAACATAGTAGTACTGAATATAAAAAAGTGAAATACATAAAACATAGTAGTACTGAATATAAAGAAGTGAAATACATAAAAACATAGTAGTACTGAATATAAAAAAGTGAAATACATAAAACATAGTAGTACTGAATATAAAGAAGTGAAATACATAAAACATAGTAGTACTGAATATAAAAAAGTGAAATACATAAAACATAGTAGTACTGAATATAAAAAAGTGAAATACATAAAACATAGTAGTACTGAACATAAAAAAGTGAAACAATACATAAAAATACACTAAGTATTGAATATCAAAACAAATATTAAAGTCTTTAGCTAAATATTATAAAATGTTTGCCCCCCAAGACTTGGAAGCCATCTCGCGGCTCAAAAACATTATTAAAGTCCTTAAAATGTTTCAAGCTAAATATTATAAAAACTTAGCCCTAGTCTTGTATGCCATCTCACGGCTCAAAAACATTATTAAAGTCCTTAGAATGTGTTTATCTAAAATATTATAAGTGTAAACATGAACAAAATATCAAAAAATATTAAAGTCTTTAGCTAAATTTTGTAAAATCTTAGCCATAGTCTTGTATGCCATCTCCCGGCTCAAATATGATAATAAAGTCCTTAGAATGTGTTTAGCTAAAATATTAAAGTGTTTAGCTAAATATTATAAAATAGTAGCCCTCGACTTGGATGATAGTTCACGGCTCAAAAACATTATTAAAGTCCTTAAAATGTATTTTAGCTAAAATATTATAAGTGTAAACATGAACAAAAAATATTAAAGTGTTTAGCTAAATATTATAAAATAGTAGCCCTCGACTTGGATGACAGTTCACGGCTCAAAAACATTATTAAAGTCCTTAAAATGTTTCAAGCTAAATATTATAAAACATAGCCGCAGGTCAGGCATGCCCATCTCCCGGCTCAAAAATATTTTTTTTACCTTAGACTGTTTTCAAGCTAAATATTATAAAACATAGCCGCATGTCTCGCATGCCATCTCCCGGCTCAAAAATATTTTTTTTCCCTGGTTAAAAATCAGATGGGGGTCTCATCGTAATTTTGTAGCCGCGCGCCAGACCCCTGCCTTCGGGCGTAAATTCATAAGTGCCTGGGGCTCAGAAATTTTGCCGCCAGAACGCCCCTTTTACATCTACTGATAGATTTTGATAAAAACCTTATTGTCAGATGCAGTAATGATATTTAACGGAATAGCAAGCAAGTTTAGGCTTTTCCTGCTATTTTCTTCTCACACAAAACCATCCACTAAAAAGCTTTTTCGGTTCAGTAATTCCTATGAAATCTCAATTTCGAAATTTTGGCACAATCATAATAAGACTCTCAACGCGTTGGCACTTTGGTGCAAGAATTCTGGGTTTAATTTTATTCGTGAAAATAAAGACAGTGTCGACCCACCATTTTGGGCAAAATAATAGTTAGTAGCGAATCTAGGTAATGAAGGTCAGAACTGGCCTGGAAGGAACCGAGGAGTGCTTATAATAAAAATCACCGGCAGGCAAGCCTCGGCCCTTAATGGGCTGTTGTGCCAAAAGCAAAGGCAATAATGCGAAGTCATGAACCTTTCTTTTACACAAACCAATTTCTTTAATATTAGAGTAATTAAAAGTGTATGCGATGTTTACGATGTAAGTGTATACAAAAGTGATACAGTGTATACGAAAGTGTATATGATAAAGATGTAAAGATAAATTGTATACGATAAAAGTGTATTTTCTATAAATAGGAAATAATTGAAGTTCTTCGTATGTTTACAATAGTGTTTTGATTCTACTTTTTTTACTTCGAATTCAGTTTCGACAAGATTTGGGCCGATTAGTTAGATTACTAAATGGAAGCAAGGGAAGAGCTAAACTAATTCAAAAACAATTTTTTATTAGAAGTTTTGCAAGCATTACGTTTATTAAGCAGAGATCGTGGTGGCGAAGAAATTATTTGTGGCTTGTCCAAATAATTCAGTCTACAATCAATAGCCCTAGGCCAGTATGTTTCGAACATGCACTTGGTGTTATGTGCTGCCTCATTTTCTGCCTTCTTCTTATATTTGCATAATATATAGTTAAATTGCACTGATAAACTATAAATATGTTTAGTGGAAGATTAATTAGAAGAAGAAAACATAATTTAAATAAATTTAAGCAGGCAACGCTAAATATGTAACAACTATTAAAAGAAAATATATATATATATATATATATATATTTAATGTGTAAAAGTGGGCATGTAAATAAATAATAAGTATAGCTCGACTAACCGATATAAGAGATTTTCAAAATTTATGCCCGGAATTCTGATGGCATGACCCCTTCCCGTTTCAAATACGATAAAAGATAACGGTTTATAAGTTGTATGAGACTCAATTGACGGCAGGTATGTACGGGACCCAGCTCACTAAAACTAAGAAGTATAAACTGACACCCTGAATATTTATTACTGTAAAACAACTTTATAAAAAAAAAAAAAAAAAAGGAACCTTAGCTTAACAAGCTGCATATTAACAAGACATTGCAAAATAAGATGCTGTTCAAGTTTTATCAACTTCCCTCGAAAATAAATTTGAACAAACCAAAAATTGATTAAGTAATTTCGAAGAAACGAATGGAAATAGTTCTGTATCTCCAAATTCTTTTTTTATATTTTTTTCAATAATTTTGTCAAAGGTCAGTTAACGATGATAATAATTATAATAAGCTTATATTATCAATTACATGATTTTTAGAGTAGCTATAAGTTTTTCATGATGGTTACTTTTAATTTTAATACAATGCTTATTTATATTGCTCACCTTCAGGTCGCTTACATGAGATTCGTTTACCACTTCTCAGAAGAAATGTATTTAAAGAAAATTTGCTCCAAAAACTGGATTGTAGGGTTCAGTACCTTGTGAACTCTCTCTCTCTATCTCTCCTTGGAAATATAGCTCTTCTCACCCCTTGTTGTGTCTTTGAGTCATCAGTATAAAAGATTATATATCCCTTATAATTACACATTACGTCTAAAAACCTTTTCTTATCCACCACCGGCGGTACTTCTTTCTTTACGAATTATAGCAAGATTCAAGCTTTAGAAAGGATTGAAGATGGTATACGACAGGGTTCTATGTTCAGAGTTGGTGCCAGTTCAGTTCCTTCTTCATGTTACAACTCCCTCGCTCTTATCCCTAAAGGACGGATATGAGTTCTCAGCCGACTGTATACAAAAAGATGAGTTTTCAGAAATTAAAGGATACCAACAGCATATGTCCATGTGTCTCCCTTCTTAATTCTTGGGGGGGGGGGCATGATTCCAGTTTCCACATAAAAGAAGAGGACTTGTTTTATAGGTACCCGTCGCTATACGTATTCCCTGACTGATAGTCTATCCAGTTAAGACAAGCTGGCTGCATCCATATTCAAATTTTTGCCAACACAAGCATTTTATTTCTACGAATAAATTTCTCTTCAGCGTCCAATTGAAATTTGCAATAATTCTTAATAGTTTTAATGCCCTCTTTCATTTTTTAGCACCGTACTCTATACGTTCATTCAATCTAGTTTTAGAGTCTAGAATACCAATCCTAGAAAATTTACTGATACCCTATATTCAATTAGTTGCCTATATAATTAAATGGAGTTGTTAAGGAGAGAAATTAGGTTTGATTGAATGAACGAGATATGAAGACATTGTTATAATGTAACTATAAGTTTACATTAACTGCACTGGACTTTATAATGAAACTGATAGAATAAAAGGTGGGAGTAGAGATATGACACGACGCGATGTATGGTTGAATCTGATAGATCTCCTCTAGATAGATTCTTACTGGCTTATATACACAGGTTCTCCCACTCTAGCCTGCCTAAGTCAGAGAGTAGTCTCTGTTAACCACAGAGAGCCTCTCTTCTCTCTGCTGGATGCCATTACATAATTGCAAGCTGGAAAGTGTATGCAGTCTTCTGAATCTAAAAAAATGCATAGATACTGTTTTAGTTTGGGAAAATTTAAAACCTAACTTTCCTGTTGCCTCTGTCGTGTTTTTCTCCAACAACATTTAAGTCATATCCTGATAAGTATGTTGCTAAATCGTCATCGTACAAGGATTTCATTAGAGGCGCCTGAAACCGATCTGCTAGAAAATTGAGTATAATGATAAAATTGATTAGAATGACGTTCAACACAGACCCTTGAGGAATCCAATTTTCTTGTGGATTTAGGGCCTTCTTCTAATTTTAATCAAATTCCAACGTAATCTTCAAGTGCACGTAGAATAATTTCTAACGTAGAAATTGATCTAACGTAGAATAATTTCTTCTGAAACACATTGGTACTACATAAAAATTTTACAAACACATAAAATTTGTGTTGCAAATAAATAATTATTTACGAACAAGTAGGAATATAGAAAAAGGATCCAAGGAAAATCAATACCAAGTAGTATTCGAGGAACATTTAAGAAACACCAAAGAAATAGAAGTATTGCTTGTCTTATCCATTTTTCTGCACCATTTAGTGTAAGAAGTTCCTGGATAATCTGTGATTTTCGCGATCAAGTTATTAAAAAACAAAATTTAAAAAAATAATTTCGTTCAAAAAAAAACGTAACTAAATTTTCAAACTTTAATAAATATGTGAAATATCAAAAGCAGCATTATGCAGCAAACAAGGATACCAATAGTTAACAAGAACAAAGTAGTAATTATATATAAACAAAAGTTCATATACTATCTGACAACCTACTAGGATAATAATACATTGTTGTTTGGAGCGGTGAAATGGAGATATGTGTTATTTGGATTTATATTACCGTTTATGGAATGAATATATAAATAAGTTGTATGGTATATCACAATAGGACACAATGTTAGAGATTAATAACCCAACCAGTTGACATAATACAAAACTGAATACAGGAACAGGATACAGAAATACCATCACTATACACATTATTAATAACGTTGATCAGTGTTTATATATCAACATTAACACAAAGTTTACTATATATTATCAAAAGTAAATATCTTTAATTGCAATAAAATTTGACTTCATTTACCATCCTTGCAGCAACACTTAATAATTTCTAACAAAAATTATAATTCAAATAATAAAAATGAATTTAAGCCAACAGAGTATCAAACATTCCTGTTATAAATTTTATCAGTATTCAGATAAAAGGACAGAAAATGTCAAGCAACATTAGATGAGCATTATTAGATGAAAACAGCGAGACCAACTCTCCGACAAGAAACGAAGTACGAACACACAACAAAGACACGGAGCCGCGTCGAAGACTCAGGATTTCTAAGAAATATTTTGCTATAATCAACATCTAGTGATGTAAAATTGCTGGGTGATGAAAGTTTACAACAGCGTATTACGCTTTCTAGGTCTCTTCGTCTCAAGAACGTATGAAACTCGTTGCGACTAACATTAGTACATTCATTAAGCAAAATTTTGTATCTGAAGTTTGTTAGTTGGTTCTCATAATCCAATGATTGCTAATTTACTAATCTTCTTATTTCCTATTATACGCGATCGCATCCATGAATTTCAGAAGCACTTAAGAACCTCATTTCTGCTACTAGTATCTTTCTTCCAGTGGGCATTTACAACACACCGTTTGAAATATAATAATCATGGTAATACAATAATTTTAAATAAACAAAATTTCATAGGCTAATTCCATACTGTTTGCACAAGATAATGGATAATACACTATTGTTTGGGGGCAGTGAAATGGAAATGTGCTATTTGGGTTTGTTTTTATCATTTATGTAATTTATTCATCTGGTATTTTATTAATATGAATATTTTTATAAATATGAATATTTTATAAATATGAATATTTTTATAAATATTAATAATTTTATAAATATTAATAATTTTATAAATATTAATGATTTTATAAATATTAATATTTTTATAAATATGAATATTTTTATAAATATTAATATTTATTCATTTATTTATTTTTATTACATTCAAGTTGTACACACTTATTGTATGGAGTTGGTTTTGAGTTAGTTACAAAAATATTGAATGATTGATAAATTTAATAAAATGATCAATCTCAGCAAGCGAATAAAATGATAAGCAGTAAAAAATGAACCTCGATATGAAGCATGAGTATAAATGAAATAATAGCTGAAAAGCTAATAAGTTTAAAGATGAAGGGCAACAAATGTACTGGTAAAAACCAAAATCTTCTCTATACCAGCTTGCTGAGTTTAATTTAAATGAAAAGTATGAATAAAATTGCAATAATATGAAATAATTAATATTTTCTTAACATATTGATTAAATTATGAATGAAAGAAGATAGCAGCAAATTTTTATAAGGTTAGTAGCTTGAAATTGCTAAATATGATCTGTGCCAATATAACAGAGAAAGAAGGGATTAGCTCAGTGGTAGCGCACTGAACTAGCAACGCGGAGTTCCCGGGTTCGAATCCAGCATGCTGCCCTTAGATTTTCTCTTACTAGGAGTCTCTACAGGTCACTGTCCAGTGATTGACAGTGTTGTCTGTAACTAGAAAACACTGTCAGGAGGCTGATAGTGCACTGAGAAGGCTCCGGGCGCCAATGACCATAGGAGGTTAAATCAAGCAAAAAAATTTTGAAAACATAGGTACAACTCCTAAATATTGTTACTCCTAAATGTAGGAGTATAATTCCTAAAACATTGTTAAAATCAAATCATGTCATCCGTAGTTTGAACAAACTTGAATCAAATCATGTAATAAATAATAAAACACAAAACCAAATAGTACTTTGCAGTTGAAATATACAAACTGATATTCCAAAAATCACACTGATATTACAAAAATAATCATAAATTGTAAAACGGAATATCGCATCAATTCAAATTTTATGATATATTAGATTATGACCTTTGATATTTCTGAATCAAGTCATATTATAGCAAAATTCAGAATCGAAATATAGTAGATGGTTTCTTTGTATGAACGTTCGGACGGTTATAAGGCAAATAATTAAAAAAAAACTGTCGCGGAGCAAATGTCGATTGAATTTGAAAAATAAATAATGTAATGATCCTATTGATAGACATGAAAAAGGCTTTATTAAACTGGTGAAATCATTGAATAATTACTTTCATTTTTAGAAAAATTTTAAAAAACGAAGAAATTTATTTGTCAAAATTAAAAAGTAATAAATTTATCACAGTTTAACGAATTGAATTTGACAATATGGATGGTGTAAGAATTTTTTATTTAAAAAAGCTATTATTTATTTATGTTCAACAGAAAAGGAAAAAAAAAGTGAAAAAAGATATATATATACTGATATAAATGTAAGAGACGAAACAAAGGGACAAATTTGGACAATAAATGAAAATTATAATATTAGGAAGCTTCTTGATCTGTTGGGGGTCTAAGATTATGATCTAGATTATGCCGAAAGAATCAAAATGATGTTATATTTTACAATCCCTGTGTGAATGAGTATTATACGTTTTATATGTATATGCGTGTGTGTGTGTGTGTGTGCATGCGCTCTCTCTCTCTCTCTCAATATATATATATATATATATAATAAATGCTTGAACAAAACAAAGGAACATTAAACCAGACGACATCATAGAACCGGGTCCATTCACAATGCCGTAATAGTGTGGTAGAATGAGATGCTCCCCATAAGTATTTGTCTGGATAATATAAGAAACACCAGTAACTAACAACAAACACATTCACATAATATAGAAAAAAAGAAAACATATTCCTATACACATACATATATGTATATACATTACACAAATGTACAAAAGACTCTTTTGTGCTTATGTTGGTTCTAAACTTTATGTTACTATATTCCAACAAGACTTCTAACATAAATATTAAATGTTCACCATAAACGAACGAATAAAGACATTATGCTAGTTGGAGGTCCACGAGTGAACGGAACCCAAGTCATTTCTTACTTGGTACACTCCGAAGCACCCACCATAGCATGTACTATAAACATAAAACATGCAAAATAGTACACCCATACACTGGGTACACTGTAGCAAAATAGTATTGTATTCACCTTTTGATAGATGGAGTTCTACTTTTTCAACTAGATAAATCATTGCAATAGCTTTCATTATTCTGAAAATAAAAATCCATCCCTTTTCTTCATCTAAAAGGTTTATTATTATAATAAATTACAGGAGTTTTGTTGAAATCGAAATACTTGAAATATGGACTCTAAAGCGACAAGGTTCTTTAGAATAGCAGTGAAGAATATCTTCAAGAAAATTCACTGTCTGATTAGAACCAATTATAAACATGGCCACTCAGCATTCCAAGTTTAAAAGAACTCGTGATAATCGTTTTCGAGAAAAAAAAATTCTCCAAAATCCAAAAACTTATTCTTAAAATTGCAGTTCCGGTTAACCAATGTTCTTTTTACTATTTGGTGCTAACTATTTCTGACTCTATTCTCAGTAGTGAGCTCTTAATTTGCGGAAAGAAGTTCTACCTTCAAAACTCTAAATTATCTCGAAAATACTTATTAAGTCTTATACCTTTTTCTGCGGATGTATTATCTTATGAATTTCGACGACTATGTGTCCGAGTTATGTGACCATAATTCATTAATTTTTTTTCCTTCTCCCCAACATATGATTCCATTTGTAGAAGAGTAAGAGTATTCCGTTTGAAGGAGTAGGACTCCTAATGATTCCTTAATCTCAACTGCTTTGAGACCAAAATAAAAAGTTGTTCCTCAAGATTACTACTCACCTATCATCAATTGAGACGATGTATTGAACAGAATTGTGCGATGTTATTCCAAAACTGTTGAAGAGACCGATATGCTCATATACAATGAATGTTGTTGCCAAAAAAAGAAGTAACTAAGGAAAATAATTGCTTCATCGGGCAATTAGGAAATATGATCACAATATGAGAATTGAAGGTAACTACCCATCGTGTGAAAAACGTAACAAATGATTTCTCAAATTTAGCAAGGAATTTCTGGTGCAAAACATGGATCGAAACTAACTCTGGCAACAAACAAGACTAAACACATAAGAATCAGTTAACACACAATGGATCTAATTCATTCTGTCTGTATTTACTTTTTTACTTTCTCTTACTCCCAGTAAGAGAAAGTATTGTAATCGTGACAAAATTTCCGATATTGAGTTTTCACCGGAAATATCTGTTTTGAGGTCCCCTGAGTCCAAAAAAGTGGTTTTTAGCAAATGGTCTGTGTATGTGTGTGTGTGAGTGTGTATGTATAATAAACAGCATAGCTCAAAAACGAAAAATCGTAGAAATTTCAAACTTGATATTCCGTTTAGGTATCTCCATGGGATCCGACAGTGGTCACCTGTCCAAATTCCTCAACCGCAAGTACCATTTTACTAATTGTTTTTTTTTACATTTTTGCGATTTTCTCAAAAATGGCTATATGTTCTTCAAACATGGTACATCAACTACAAATGCTAACAGCTACAACTTTTATTTGAAACATTTCTCCGGGAAAATTCATTTAAGGGCACTTCTGGGTGAGGGATGGGGTTAGGTTTTCATCTAAAGCGCTATTTTTCAGTTTATTAGACAATTCTATCATCTAAATAATGTTAATTAGAATTAAATATGTTGTTGAAATTCCGGGTTTCAAAAAAATCGGATAACCGGAAATGTGTTTACATTACTACTTCACTAAATGATTTTTTTCACTTTTTCACGATTTTCTCAAAAATGTCTCCGACGATTTTCTTGTAACTTAGTATATAAACTAAACATACAAAGATCTACAACTTCTATTTAAAACATTTCTCTGGGAAAATTCATTTAAAAGCACTTTTGGAGAGGGGGTGGGGTTATGTTTTTCTCTAAAGTGCTATCATAGTTGATTATACAATTCTATCATCCAAACAAAATTAATTAGAAAAATAGATGGCGGAAATTCCGAGTTTCAAGAAAATTAGTAAACCGGAAGTGCGCTTTTACTTGACAGCTTTTCGACGAATTTCGTGATATTTGTAAACAAACTATAACCTTTGTCAATTATAATTTTGAGAACAGGAGTAAGAGAAAGTTGTGTGAGTGTTTCACACCAGATTTTTTTTTACTAATTCTTGAACATTGTCAAAGCAGAAAAGAAAATATTTGACATTAATTTCACTTTAAAAAGTGCTGCACATTTCTTAAAACTCTTGCTGAGCTTCTGAGTTATAAAATAACAAGTTCATTTCATGATTACACTTACTGGCAATAATTCACATTGAAGAGCACAATAAGAAGAGAATCAGCAGATAGTGGGAATTGGTTGGATAGTGTAAACTAAGTTAGGAGATAACAGAAAGGGATTGTGATCACGTAGGAACATTAGAGGCAAGTTCATATATATATATATGTGTGTGATCGGTTGAATAGTAGTGCAGCAATCGTCAGATGTGTAATGTGTATACGGTATAAAAGTCTCACTACTTTAGATAAGGTGTTGGCAGTATTTCCCGTAGGGGTAGTATTGAGCAAAGTCAAACACCACCAGGTAGACGTAGTGTTGGTGGTATAGCAAGTGTTGGTGCTACATAAATCCGATGTTACACTATTCTGTTGTAAGAGGATGTTGGAAAGCTACATCCCCCATTCTAGTGTAGAAGCAGCAATGTTACACCACCTGAAGATAAGGGTGCAATGAGTGTCAATTAACTACTAGCAGATTTACAACTTGAGAACCTCCTAGTCGACCCAACCTGAATAGTAATCCACAGCCAGTACTCACTAACACGAGCATACACTCTCGCCTAACACCTTGCCCATCTCAAATTGAACCCACTTCCTACCTTCCCTTAGCCCAAGTTAAGACAGATCGCCCTTTGTAGAGGTAAATTGACCGTTTAATAAAACAGGAGAACATCTTCTCCAACAATTTACCTCAATCCTAACTTATTCTTACTTACAAACTCAATTCCCACTACATAGTAACTCCACCTTTAATGAAGATAATAAAGCAACATTTGCAATAACAAAAATACACACATTAATTTATTTCTTCTTTCAGCTGAGACTCTATTTCTTCTTCATTTGGGTATAAACATTTAATTGCATACCATTTAATTTTAAATGTGATAGTGTTGTTTAAATGAGTAGAAATAAAAATAATCTAAGATATAAATAGGAAATGTTATCGCAGGGAAATTTCGTTGTTGAGCCCCTCAAAACAGAAACAAAAAACTCAAAATCCTATTTTATAATGTCTATCTAAATAATATATTGCAATGGTACAGTAGCCAGTAAATTCGCCACAGAAAAGGTAGACTGAGTAGTTCCATTAGCAACCGCAGCATGGCGCCACCATAACACTCCCAAACGCATTTCACTATGCAGTTAATCCTCTGTCACGCACACTGCAACGTATTGGCGAATGGACTTCAACCACGACAGTCAATCTTTCACCTAGTAGCTGTCTCTAGCTGTAAAAGAATGAGACCATCTGAGGGGCTTAGGAATAGTCTCCAACATTACCTCAAGGAGTAAATAACAGTCGCTACATCAAGGATGACCTCGCTAGCCCACTACCGTTAGAACAAGCAAGAGTACTAATTTGTCATATCACTCTTCAAGCTAGTCACATATCAACGTTACACCATCTATATTTGTCATGCTACCAACCAAATCATCATTCACTCTTCCCTCGATCACTCAGCCCATTCGCTTTGTACACGTTTCTCTCCTTACTTAGTAAAATCGTAAATGAATAAATTGAAGTTTATTAGGGAAAATAATACCTCAAATACTACCATTACAGTATTATCAGTCTATGGCAGTGATGGCGAACCTATGACACGCGAGCTCATTTTTGGTGACACGCATCTTCAAAGATAAAAAATTTCATAATTCAAAAAAATCTTTTTTTTCTGATAATGTAGCTCATATTAATAGAAAACAGAGCAACTCTCTCTGTTTACTACATATTTTGTGTTTAGTTTGTTTCATGGAAATTATAAATACCGATTAACATTTTTTTAAATTTTATCCCTGAAAAAGACAATAAATTTGTCGAAACGTTGGAAAAGATTTAAAAAAAAGTGTACATTTTATTGACTGCTCCTCGAGATCTCCTTTAGTTGTTTTGCTAACAATTTTTTCATCCACATTTTTTGTAGACATTGTTCTCAGCATTAAATAATATTAAGACCATTGCCGTAGAATACTTTTTCATTTTTATGTTTCTATTATAATTTCTTTTTCAAATAAAGTATTATTATTATTATTATTATTATTATTATTATTATTATTATTGTTATTATAATATTAAGACAAACAAACGGAATCGGTTAACAGATGAAGTCAGTGGCGCTTGCTTGGCCTTGAAATGTACCAAGTATAAACCCGAAATAGAAGATTTAGCAGACAAACTTCAGCACCAAAAAAGTCATCAGAGACATTTTCCGCGGTAGCCTGCTTCATTTTGTAGTTATCGGCCGGTTTCGGGCGTTCGCCCATCTTCAGGATGCGTTTTTCAGACAGTGTGACAACACCGACATGCACAGAGCCAACTTAGTTTTCACACTCAAGTTTGCTCTGTACAAATCTGTGTTGTGGCACTGTCTGAAAAACGCATCCTGAAGATGGGCGAACGCCCGAAACCGGTCGGTGACCACAAAATGAAGAAGGCTACCACGGAAAATGTCTCTGATGCTTTCCAGCTCTGCGGAACCAACTACCACACCAAAAAAGTCACCAATTTTTCATATATATTTATTTTGTAATTGATAAATTTATATTGTTTTTCTGTTTTTGTTCAATTATATTTTATATATGTATTACTTGATTTTGTATGTTAAGTGTCAATGAAATGTGTAAGACAAGTCTCTAAATGTAAACTATTGGTTTCATAATTTTGGCTTTTGTATTTTAAATGGCATTAAACAAATAATTAACTTGATGAATGACACGCCACGAGAATTATGTTTCTATTTTTCAAAATTTTGACACACGAGCTCAAAAGGTTCGCATCACTGGTCTATGGGCACAATAGATCTTTCAGGTCGCAGTTAGTAATCCCCTTCAACAATCTAGATGTATAATCAGTCTAGATAGACTGAGACCAGCATAGACTTAACTGATTTAATACTGAGGTTTACTAACATTATAGTTTACTAATACCGGGATTGTTAGGAATTATTTTCAACACCAAGGAACAGACGTTTGTTGGCCATCGTTTCACAAAACCAACAAATCCCTTTGAAAAAAAAAAGCCTATCAAAAAATTATTCTCTGATAAATATACAGAAAAGAAGAGACTATAAACCCAGACAATAATACAGTAACTTGGGGTTTTAAATAAAAAATAAATTGAAAAATATGAATAAATTTTGATACGTCTAAATTTCGGATGGACTCTTTTAACATCTTTATAATCATACTATATGAAGGTTTCGGACAAATTCCATCTACCGAAAATGCGATTTCAGTTTGTTTTTTTTTAAGCTTTTCACGATTAATTAAATTTCACTTAAAATTACACACATAAATGACTCTAGTTTCCTAGGAAAATTGTATTTATGAAGGTTTTTTTTGAAATTATGAGGAGATTAGGCTTTCGTTGTTGTGGTGGTTGGTTCCGCAGAGCTGGAAAGCATCAGAAACATTTTCCGAGGTAGCCTGCTTCATTTTTTGGTCATCGACCGGTTCGGGCGTTTCGCCCATCTTCAGGCTGCGTGTTTATCAGACCGTATGTGCGATACGAGGACTTGCACAAAGCAAACTTAGTTTTACACACTAACCGTGTTTTTAACTGTATTAAACTAAACTCGTAAACTAGTCAAAAGGGTATGGTCAGTCTGGGTGGGACAAACGGTTAAAGTTCAAGGTTCCAAAATATACAATGGAAACAACACGTGTGGGTCTAATTTTTAAACTCTGTTGTTGGAGGGAAATTCACTTTACAATTAACTAATCACAATAAAATATAAGATATATAAAAATAAATTTAAAATTAAATTAAATAACGATTTAAACTAACATAATTTAAAACTAAGCGATTTTTTTAATTAACATATCCGTCTTTTTCACTTTTTTCACACAACATTCCATCCGCCGCGCGAGCATTTATACCAATAGGTTTTTTATAATTAAGTTTTTTATTTATGCATTCCACTCAACAGATCACCTGTTTTACACACATTCACATACACCCCTCCTACATCATCCAATACGCATATTTTGTTTTTTGTAAACATTCTATATATAAAAAATAACTAGCAGATAAACTAACCTTAAAACTAAAAATTTGTTGTAGAACCTATTTGTGCATGTATATGTTTTTGGCATCTGTTAATTGGCGTTTTCCCCGGTAGCTATTTGCTTTCTCTGTTTGCATATCTTAATATATTAGTTAATTGTAAAGTAATCTCCCTCCAACACCAGAGTTTAAAAATTAGACCCCCACTGTGTGTATTCCAGTGTATAGTAAAACAGTGTCCAAAAAGGAAAACTTTCCATGGAAAGTTTAACAACCCACACACGTGTTTTCCCACCCAGCTGACCATGCCCCTTGACCTAGTTTAAGAGTTTAGTTTTAATACAGTTAAAAACACCGGTTAGTGTGTAAACTAAGTTTGCTCTGTGCAAGTCTGTGTTGTCACTCTGTCTGAGAAACGCATCCTGAAGATGGGCGAACGCCCGAAACCGGTCGATGACCAAAAAATGAAGCAGGCTATCACGGAAAATGTCTCTGATGGAGATTAGGCTTTCCTCTAAAATGGCAATTCAGTAAAATGTACGATTCCACCATCTATATAATATTAAGATTCATTAAATGCATTGCTAAAATTTCAACTTTTAAGAAAATTGGTAAACTAGATATACAATTAACAAATTAAGTGGTCTGAGTTTTTCGGATTTTTTTTTTTTTTTTTTAACTTTGAACGCTAACTATAAATGTATAAATAAATATATAACATTTAGATGAAACTTGATGTTATAGAACTTTCTGAGTAACAGGTGAGTTACACATTTTAATAATTAACACTGCCATATTTGCACTAAGAAAATGAGGTGTGAATGTTTTATTTCCTTTTTTTAAATATTTGAATTTTAACTACATCCACAATGTTTAAAAATACAACAATTAAATCGTGGCTTAAGAAAGACTACATTTGTATGTATTTATTTATACATTAAGTTTATTGCTGAACTTAAAAATAAATTTAAACTAAAACTTAAAAAAACTTAAATTTTCTTTCCACATTTTTCTGGGCTAGTCATTGTGGATTGTCAGTGAAAATAAGTTTCTTTTTCATCGTAATATAGGCTTGAACTTTATAAAGGTGAATTTCCCTTTCATCAATTTATATCCCTCTCAAGAATTCATGAAGATTGGTCAATCAAATCTCAACTCATATCATTTACTGATTACCATTGTCGAAAACAGCAACAAGTCTAATTACTGACGCCATAATGGATAATTTAATGATTTTATAACAACGTTTACAATAGGGTAACATTTTTAATTGTCTCCGGCATAGTATTAACAAACTTTTTAACAATAATCAAATCATTTAAAAAGGCGGCACTAATAACACCCAATTATTATGTAATTGTTTAAATTATCGGCTCAAACAAAAGATGAAATTAAGTAATTAAATCGTGGGTTTGTTGATTCCTTAAATAAAACAATGACTCTTATCTAGATAATGAAAGAAGTAGGTAAGGGGAGATTTTTTTTTTGTCTTCTTGTTGAATTTATTAAACATTATAACAATTTTAGCAATTTTGGAGTTGAAAATATTCATTTGTGAGAATTAAGTTTTACAAGGCAAATTGATAATGTTTACACTAAATCAGAAAACTCCAAGATAGACTTAAACAAATATCAAATTTCTTCAGGAGAATGTTTGTCTCATCGAAAGCTATCGGAAAAACAATTTAGTATAATCAGTGAAGATCAAGTGAAGATGGCGCCTCGTGTCTGCTCAGTGCACAGCTTCCGGGCATTGTATGCTACTAAAAGACAACACTGACCTATAGAGGCTCTGGAGGGGGGGGGGGATCTAAGGACAGCACTGCTAGACTCGAACCCGGAAGCTCCGCGTTCAAAAGCCTTCAAATATACTACTGTTTTCCTAGAACACCCTAAAAAATATTTTAAATAAAAGTGATAGTTATTTATGTGTGCAGATAGTAAAGGAAGCTAAAAAATTGGAAAAAACCATTGAATAAAGCCACTTAATGGATTTCACCAGAAACCTTCGTGTGTAATTTCAGGAAGTTGAAGCTTCCTGTGATTTTTCGTTTTAGAGATATTTTGTTTACGCGTACTGACCCCTATCCACATGCACCATTCGATAAAAAAAATTTTTCATCTTCAGGGGGCCTCGAAACATGTATTTCCGGTGAAAATTCAATTTCGAAAAAAAAGGATGTAACTCCTTCATCGAGTTAATCATCAAAACAATAAAAAGTGGTAAAACGAAATTATTTAATTGTTTGTATGTTTGTAGGTTCTTTTCGTTAATTACGATTAATTCCTTCTTTTCCAGCATTGCGGACCGAATCATTTAATAAGATAAAAGGGTAAAGCGGCGGATTATTTGCTATAAAATTTTCTGAAAGTCTGGATAAACTGCATGGATATAATGAGACAAAAAATATACAGATTAATCTAGCTGTGTTCCTCGTATCGGAAGTAAGTTATCTATTTTTTCAGGGATATTTGCTCACTGTGGGTTTCCCAGCCTAACAAAACGAACAACATTAACACTGCACAACCAACATTCGCACAATACCGTAAGGGAAGCCCAGTACTAATGTGTGCGTACCTATGCGTAGATTCAGCATACTTATGCATAGGTTCAGCAAACTCTAACTCACTTCTACAAGGACTTATAATTATACATTTAACACACCATTACCATTGAATACCATTGCAGATCAATAGGCATTGAAAATCTTTGAAAGGAAGATTTTTAGAAGAATATTTGGTCCGCTATGTGTGCAAGGTGTCTGGCGTATAAGAACCAACCAGGAATTAGACAAGCTAGTAAACCATGAAAATATAATAGGGTTCGTTAAATCTAGGAGGATAAGTTGGTTTGGACATGTGGAAAGGTTGCATGAAGGTAGAATGTCTAAGAAAGTAATAAGAGATTGTTTTCCGGGGAAACGAAAGAGAAAACGCCCAAGAAAGAGATGGATTGACGACCAGGAAGAAGATTTCGGAAAGTTGGGAGTGACAAACTGGAGAGCTAAGGCGCTGGACCGGGACTTTTGGAGAAGAATAGTATGAGAGGCCAAAGTACATGTTGGACTGTAGCGCCCCCCCCCCAAACACGCTTACCATTGATATACACGAACGCCGTCTGCTAAGGGAGCTGCGATTGAACTTTTAGGTTTGCATTGGATTTACCTTTATAGCCATTCCCTAAACACAACTAACATTTATATAAGCAAAGTACACTAAAAGAATTGACTGATGCAATAAATATTAATTGTAAAAATATTTATGAGCGAGATTAGTGAAAATTTCAGTTCTATACATGAAACCTCGCTCCATGAAATTTTAAGAACCTCTGCCTCCAAATTCTCTTAAAATTGCCTTATATTGAAATTAATTTCATTATTATTTTAATACATTATCAATAAAGAGCTGTAAAACTGATGTAAATTAATAAGCTTAAACTAAATGAACCAGTAAATTTATCAGTACGAAAAATGCAATTTTATAAGTAAACTTTAATGTAACATATGTGCAATTTCACCTGCTTCTGGGGATAATGTCTGACCAGTGACAACAGAATATGTATACGACAGATGTCCTTGACAATACCTTTTATTATAGGCCAGTAGAAAGGATATTATAAGTACAAAACATTCTACACATACATAGACACACAATGACAAATTATCGAATTACCGAGAGAGATAGACACAAAAAGAGGGGAGAGCAGTATAAGCGGGTGCAATGAGGGTAGAAATTAATTACAACTATCGGAAAACACAAGACAACACCAGTCAACGTCTGTGCTAGTCGGACACACATGTCCCTAAACCCTCTGGAATATCTGACAACTATGTATCCATTCCGAAACAACAAACCTTCCCCTCAATACCTGAAATTATATGTGGGTGGAAATAACACATGGTACATAAATAATTGCAAACACATTGATAAGAATCAATGGATCGTAAAGAATTCATGAACGCAATGATAATATATTATTACAACATTACTATTCTTCTATTTTACTTCCTCATATTGCAGTTTATTTACACTAACTTTGATGTAAATAGAATAGGTTAGTAATTTCACTTCCTTTCGGAAGCTGTCGGTCGATTTCGAAAATTTCTTGATATCACATTTCTCATTTCAGATCTAATTTTCTTACAATACGTGGTCTTGGCCTCTTGAATAATCTCAGATTGGCCTCTTGAATGGTGAAGTTCAAAGTAACTTGTGTAATGTATTGTTGGCAGGTACCTTGTGTGCGACAAATAAATCATATAGCAATCCGCACGACAGCTACGTCACATCAGCCATGTCACATGAGCCGTATCGCATCTTCCTACCATAAGCTAGCTGAGATCAAGATACAATCTGCAGTTCAGTCACACCACTCTGTCAATTCAGCCGATCATTACTACTCACGCTACCACTTTCTCTAATTCAGTTCTGTAGACTTTGCAGTAAACTCCTTCTTATTAATATATCAGTATTCAATCAATGTCATTTACTCTTCTACATTATCTGTCAAAACCCCACTACCAAACTTTTATCAAAACTTTTCTGACAAAAAATTCAGTTATTATTAATTTTTAATCTGCAAGAAAATTATGGAGGAACCATCTATTAAGCTAACTTAAATCTGCAGCTGTAGATATTTCTTGGATAATTCGAATTCCATTCCAGCAACTTTTGTCGGAATTTAACTGACCGCCCTGATCAGGGCCCTGTTTAGATCATTTAGGGACTCTCTTGATTATTTTTGCAAATTATTTTTTCTTTTAATTATGCAATTAAGTATTACAATTATCATTCTACTTCCTCTTCCTTGCCCTAAGAGGAAGTATTGCATCCGTATGGTTTACTTGCTTTGGGGTACTGTGTTGGAATCAATCCCCTGATGATAAAATTCATCACACAAGCGCTGGAAACCAGCCATGTTAAGCGCTCTAGTATCGTGATTGCCAGGCGCCCTTGAAGTACGCATTAACTCTCATTATCAAGCCTATGTACTAACTAAGAGCTAACATTTCCCTAGGAATAGTCGGGTAAAAAAGCCAGTAGTCTGAAAGCTTAAACGAAGTCCCAATACCAACCTTGAAGGATTAACAAGCAACACGTAAAGCAAGCAACACTTGCAGAAGTATTAACAAGTCGCCAAGAAGAAAACAGCCAGTCAAGCATTCAGGAGTTTTCTGCTATTAAGTATTCTACAATATAACTATCGAACTATTATTTAAGAAAGTTTCTGAAACAAGTAAACAACAGATTTTTCTCTCACCAAAAGCCCATTATCAAGCCAGAGAGCCTTTACCAACTTTACACTAGAACTAAGCTATCTCACTCTTCAAGTGACCCATATCAGCCAACTTAACTAATTTACAGCCCACACAATATCATCACTCTTCGTTCGGTTACTCTACCCTCAATATACTCTTATCTCACAAAAGCTCGTAAACATAAATTTGTTAAAAATGCAATTAGTGAGTTAGTGTCCACTATTTCCATCTTTCACCATTCCCTTCTACCACTGAAGTAGGAATATATTATTTATTTAGCGAATGGTCCTATACTTAGACCATTGCGAATAGTATATATGAAAGAGCTTAATTCAAACATTGCAAAAATCCCGCCTTGAGATTCCATTTGGATATTAACTGGGAATCGGATAGATAACTTTATAACTTTTCCAAATTAATTAAGACTATGTCCCAGTTTATTATTTTCTTTCTCGTTTTTCACGATTTCCTACAAAAGGACTACCACTTTTTTTTTAATCTAACAATTTAATTTCATTATTTAATTTCAGTCGACATTTTCAAGAAAATTGCTTGGATTCTTGGGGACCATAACATAGAAGCTATTTTTTTGATTATAAGCCTTCTAATAATGTGGGATTTTAATAATATTCATACACCTTGGCTCTTCTTTAAATAAAAGTCAAATAAAAATGAAAGAATAAGACTTGAATATTATATGTCAAGTGATACTTGGAATTTGATTAGAGAAAGCACAGCTGGTCAAAAATTATCTGAAATAAATTATTTGAAATACGAATTTGAAATAATTTTTTAAAAGAGTTAATAGAATTAAATTATTTTCAAATAATGCTTCTTTAATTTCAAAGTCGAACTCACAAAACAATTATTTAGATTTTATTTGTTTCCTTGAATTTGCATTCTCATCAAATAATATAAAATTTGAAATTGATCTTTCTTCCGACCGTTATTAAATAACAAAATGCATTTTAGTGGTATATCCATTTTGAATCTGGATGTCTGGAAACAGGCTCTTCAAATCGGGACATATGTTATATTTAAGTGAATCATTATCTCCTCTTTAAAAATGTCTTCATGAAAGTGTGTATTTGACTACGTAGCTGCCTCTAAGTCTAGTTTATACTTTTTCTGACTACTAGTAAGAGAAAAATCATCGTGTAAGTACGTGTAAAAAGTTTCTCCAACGAGTTTTCACTGGAAATACACTTTTTGGGATTTCTTGAATAGAAAAAGTGTTTTTTACAAATTATGTGTGTATGTGTGTGTGTGTGTGTGTGTGTGTGTGTGTGTGTGTGTGTTTATAGCTCAAAAATGGAAAATCTCAGAAAGATAAAATATGATATTTCATTTAGTTCTAACCGGAAGTCAATCAGCAAACCGGAAGTAATACTTTATTATTCAATTTACTGATTATTTATTTTAAAGATTTTTAAAAAAATTTTTTTGAGATGTTAACTCGGTTATTTGTGAAATTTGTGTGTAATGACAGTAAAAATAAATCGAAATCATGTACACTGCTATAAGAGAAAGTCGAAAATGTGAAAGTCACACCAGAAATTTTGTGTGTAGCAAAATTTGGCTTTCAAGCGACCCCCAACTAGGGGGGGGTACCTGGATGATGAGATCCTTAAAAAAAATATATAAATAACAAGGGTACTTCAAACCAGTTTTAGTCAATTTAATTCAACATTTATGGTAACCATGATAATAGTTCTACGCCATTTTATAAGAAATAAAGTTATATAAATCCAATAATGTTATTTATTCGATTAGTAAAAAAGATGGGACTTTCAATATTAGTTCAGATAATCTCACATAAGCGTAGTGAGTATGGCATCTAACCGATGTATGTGAAAGCACTTCCCCACTCAAGTGTTCAATATTAATTTTTTTTCTATAATCGTTTCAGTAATTAAGAACATAAATAGTTTAGACATAATTATATGGAAATGACGTAGAACATGTATACCAAAAATTACATTATTACAATAGGTACCTAAATAACTTCAAAATTATTAAACAATTTTTTTTTTATTTATAGTTCACAGTAGTTATATAAAACAGTAAATATAATGGTAGAAATAACTTAAATTATTTTACATTTTTTATAAAAAAAATTGTATTGCCAATTTCGTAATATATAAAATACTTTACAGAGGGAAAATTAGTAAAAAAAATTCTAAACTAGATTTTCCATAGAAATAATTAGCTATAAATAATTAGCCAATCACAGTATAGAAAAGAAGGTGTGAAATGTGGGTGTATTTTAGGCCAATCAGAAATTTAGGATTATCATGTAAACCATGCCCACATGTGACACCTTCACGTCTACACTGTGATTGGCTAATTATTTATAGCTAATTATTTCTATGAAAAATGTAATTTAGAATTTTTTGACTAATTTTCCCTACGTAGGTATGTCATAAATTATCAAACTGTGAAATAAAATTGTAATTATAAAAAAATGCAAAAAAAAATCACATTAGTTCTAACGTAATATTTACTGTTTTAAATAAACTAATGTGAGCTATAAAGAAAAAAACTCAGATTTTCATTGCATGGTTGAAAAAGAAGGCAAAAGTGAATTAGGCAGAAATGATCCAATGAAAGTCCGCCATTTTGGTATTTGGTCGTTTATACTAGTGGGACTAAATAAAACTGATGTTAGACACCCATAAAAAATTTCTCAAAGAAATTCACAATTTTTGGTGAAAAAACATTTCTTTGACTTGCAGTTTGTAGCTACTTATTATATTGTCCTTAATTTTATGTATGTGGCGCAGGCGACAAAGTATTTGAAAGAGTACTTTAAAGATGGAAATCAGCGCAAGAGCATCAATCAATCAAAATCTAGTTTCTCGCAACAACACAAGAAAAGGAATCCACTAATTATATTAGTACAATTAAACAAGTAAATTATAGAAAATAGAAGCGTTATATTTAGGATTCGAAAATGTTGAAACATTGAATATATCCAATTATTGGTTAGAAAAAGAAATAGAACAGGGAAATGTAGATTTAAATTATTTAAAAAAAAATTAAATTGGATGGACTTAAAACAACGTTAATTAAATATAAAATTAAGTGGAGAAACTTAGTAAATATACTTGTTTAAGGACACCATACACTCTTCCCCCCTTAAAACTACTTTAAATGAGCTTTATCGTGAAAAAAATTTCAAACGAAAGTGAAAGGTCTCTGTATTCATAGTTAGTGTACCAAATAGAAACTGTCAGCGTTTTTATGGTGAATAACGCAAAAAAACTGTTCAATACAAACGCATTTCCAGTCAACCGACTTTCTTCAAACTCGGATTTTTGGCAACATATTTAATTCTAATTAATATTACTTAAATGATAGAATTGTGTAATAAACTGAAATAGCACTTTATAAGTGCCGACCCCAACCCTTCCCCAAATATAGAAAATCGTTGGAGCCATTTTCAAGAAAATTGCAAAAATGTGAAAAATAAAATCAGTAAAGTGGTACTTCCGGTACAGGAATTTTTACAGACAACTTACCATCGGAATCCCATGTTGATACTTAAACGGAATAACAAGTTTAAAATTTACACCATTTTCCAAAAAAACACTTTTTTGGACTGAGGGGATAGGGACCCCAAAACACGTATGTCCGATGAAAACTCGATATCGAAAATTGGACACGATTACGATACTTCCTCTAACTAAACACTAAGAGAAAGTAAAAAAAATAAGTCTACCCGGAGAAATATTTCAAATAAAAGTTGAAGCTTATATATGTGCAGTTCACATGCTTAGTTTAAAGAAAATCGTTGGAACTTTTAAGAAAATAGCTAAAAAACTACTTGCAGTAAAACCATATCCGATCGTGCGATTTTCTTTAAACTCGAGATTTCGACATCATATTTAATTATACTTAATATTATTTAGTTAAAAGAATAAACTGAAATAGCACTCTACAACCCAAAAATTGCCCTTTAATGAATTTTCCCGGAGAAATGTTTCAAATAAAAGTTATAGCTCTCTGTATTTAATTTAATTAATTTATTTAACCTAGTTTAAAGAAAATCGTTGGAGCCGTTTTCGAGATAATCCCAAAAAACATTTTAAAAAATATTCAGTAAAGTGGCATTCCCGGTTGATGGATTTTGCCCGAAATCTTTGCGTTTGATGCGATGGTAGCACTTAAACAATTCTGAGCTGTTTTTGAGATGTTCTGTGAACACAATACACACACACACACACACACACACACACACACACACACACATAAAGACCATTTACAAAAAACTACTTTTTTGGACTCAGGGCGCCTCAAAATGTGTATTTCCGGTGAAAACACAATTTCGAAAATCTTGCATGATCGCAAGATTTTCTATTATTAGTGAGAAAGTAAAAAATTATGAAATGAATAACACCTTCTGAGTAATGAGAATTTATCTGCTTTATTCATTACTCAACTTGAGAGAAGATGATAAGATTTACTCATATACAAACTCACATATTACAACAACAACTATAATGTATAATTTAATAGAAGCTGTTAATAAACATTTCTAGTAGGTATGAGGAAAAGTTTCAGAGAGTTTGACTTTACGATCAGCAAGCAAAGTCAGTGCACGTTAAAAGAAAAAAAGTTATCTGACGTACATATATGAAGAACGAAGGAATAAGTACATTGTAGAATGTATTAAGATAAGAAAAGTACTATGTGTGTCTTGTGCCAAAACAGGCTGAAGGGATAATTGTCGGCAACCCTCCCTTAGCCTACAGTTAGTTATCTTGGGCAATAAAGCCGCCTTTAATGACTTAGCAGCTCACAAGGAGTAATTAGCAAGAAGTAGATCCCCCCAACTCTTCGCACCCTTCAACATTTCTGAGTCTCTTTCTCAAACTTATTCACACTATATACATACTACCTTTCACATGCTAATCTCTGCTGCTCAGCTTCAAGCAGCCAACCATCTTTAACTGCTTTACTACTTTTGTAAAAGTAAAAGCGCTATAACTGTTATATTAAAGACTTTCAATCAAAACTCACCTTTTCAAACTAATATTATAAATTTTCTCTGAATAATTAAGTATGAAAAACTTAGTATATAACAAACTCAAACATTTAATATCTTTCTTTATATTGTACAAAAAGAATTTGCATTTCTAAGAAAGATGGTCTCATTTGAAATAAGCAAAATTCATTCCTTCCGCTTAAACTTATAAAATCAAATTTAACTGTACTCTGCAGCCCTAATAACAGAATTCCCCAAACACATTACTAGAAATATATTTTCCAAAAGTAGTATTACAGATTAAACCAAAATTTTCGAAAGTTTTGCGCAATTGATGAAATAATTCACAAAATACAAGATGCTGATAACGAAACTTATAGCAGTTGATAATAACAAATCTTAGAGCAGTTGATAAGCGAAATGTGCAATTACTAATTTAAGATTTATGTATAGGATACCAGCGATTTTCTCACGAATCTTAAAATAAGAAAAAGTAGACTAGGAAAAGAGAATAAATAAGTACAGCATTGTTGAATTCAAATCCAGGAACTCAGCATTACAGTCCGGCGCGCTATCACGAGCTAATTCCATTCTTTCAGTGTGATGTTTAATATATTTACGAAATAACCACATGATTAAAATTCTGTTTTAATAATGTGGTAACTGAGTGTTTTTATTTTTAATCTCTAGTCTCAGTCATTCTTGAGATTAAAAGTACAACTTTAGCCATTGATTTTTAGTGGATTAATTATTCAATTGTTGAAAAAAAAAAAAATTGATAATAAATCAAAGTAAATAGAGTGGGCACAAAATGAATCAATGGAAATGAATATTTATATTAGAAAGGAATATTTATTAAAAAATGTCATAAAAAAAATATTTTCAATTAAAGACGTAAAACTTTTCATAACGTCATAACTATACTATCTACCAAGTATAAACAAAATAACTGAAATGGCTTTCGAGGAAATTGTGAAAAGTGGAGGAAAAAAATTACTTTATCCCCCCCCCTAGTGATTTTGACCAACCAAATGCTTTCCTTGAGGATGCCAAGCAGAAAACTAAAGTTTGATCACTTCTGTGATATATAATTTTTAATTATGCTACTCTCACAAAGCCCAATAATTCATTTATTTTTTCTTCTTTGTCATTATTCCTCGACCGACTGTACTGCATGATGATTCTGTTAAAAAGCAGAACTAAGCATCCCAATTCTCCCAACATTTTGCGATTCCTTCAGACAATCTTCATCGAGAGAAAGCATTGGGACCGACTTTTCCTATTTCATCCTCGGTTTACCTCTTTTTCTTCGTCCTTTTAAGAAGCGTCGAAGTTACCCTGTCCAAGCTGGTGGGTTTCGCAGTGATGACTGAACCACCTTAGTCCGCTCTCTTCTGTTAAGTCCTCCTAACCTGGCTTCACGATCAAAGTGGCTATTATCATATTCCTAACATTAACCGATCATGTTTCCCCTCTTTCGTTCTTTTCCTCCGATAAGCAAATCGGGAAGGGTCGGTAAGAACGTCCTTATAAATCATAAGATAAACACTTCTTAAGCCAAATAAATAACAAAACTATTTACATTTAGGCACTTCAAAACATAAATTTCTAATAAGATTTCAATTTCCAATTACATAAAATTCAGTATATACTTCATTTGACAATAAAGAGTGGAAAGAAAATTGAATTCTTGGTTGGATAACAATTATAGAAGAATTTACAGAACTGTTAGTGCTGCAGGAGGATGAAAAAGACGAAAGATATGTTTATGTTAGCAACGGAATAATTTGGTAAAGAATTCAGGAAGACTTAGGATGACAAAAAAATGATAAGAGACCATTTCAATTGTCTTTATTTTTCCTTACTCATGGTTAATTTCGCCATTTTAAAAACGCCTTGTCCACTTGAGTTTTGTGCTGACATATTTGATCTCATTTAACCTGTGTAGTAATATGAGACTGAAAAAAAATCTCTAAAAAAATCTCCTTAACTGTCTCGACCGGGTAAAATAGTTCTACCCAACTCTTCTAACTAACTTCAGGCTTGATAGAATTCAATGAAAAGATGTAACTATAAATGATTAGGTCTCCCAATACATATTACTGCATTATTTAATCAGTAGGGTTCGATAGCAATTTGAAATGTATCGCTACATTATGTTCGTCATCTTAGTACTTTCTAAATACTTTTTTAGAATAAATTTTTTGTTAAGCAATGCTTACTATTCTTTTCCACCATGTAATCATGTAAGAGAAAAGCATGAAGTAAGTGGTGTGAAAAAGTGTGAACAAAAAAAAAAAAGAAAATATCTGGATGGTGCAAATAGAAGGCAATACAGCCACAGTAAATCAATGACTAGGCGTTATTGGAAGAGTGGTGTTGAAGATAGGAGGGTAACGTGCTATCAAGAAAGAGCATGACACTGGTAGTGAATAGGCTGAGGGTAAGAAATAGGGTGGCCAATCGAACTCACTTATACCAGCATGTTACCCACAGCACCACCGCTTCCATATCCTACCCATAAAGAGAGTATTGTACCAGCCCAGTGTTACGGTTCTGTAAGCATACACTGTCAGCACAAGTGCTGCTTGAAATTAATTGTTTTCAGATTTAGTGGATAGTCTTAGAAAACATGAGAAAATATATGTGTTGAAAATATCACTTCAACAACATTTATAAGAAATTATGGTTACATCCTGGTTTAGCTAATTAAAATTGAAATATGAAAAATTTTAATTACAATAATGAAATATATTTAATTTACTCGTATAATATAATCGAGGCTTTTCTATAGCAATTAATGACAAATTTATGAAAATTAATACCGATACAGAATACCGATAAAAAACCTAAATAAACAAACCGAAGTAAAAATCAATTAAATAAAATATAGAACTACAAACACCGTTAATTATTTGGAAAAAATCTTAATTCAGAAAAATCTACAAACCCTAAACATGAATGAAAAGTTTTGTTCAAATTCTAAATTTCTTTCTTTCTCTTCCTGCGCTAAGAGGAAATATTGCGTTCTGTCATATAGTTCAAAATAGTATTTTCAACACAATTACAGTTATGAGGTCTCTAGAATAAGAAAATAATGTGGTGATTGGATATTATGAACAACAAATAACTCAAAATAAAAAAAAATTATCGCAGCAAGTCTAAATTTTTTGGCAGTATCTCTTGGTGAATGGACCACAGTCTTCCAGACTGAGGTTTATGCTATTCTTTGTTGTGTCTTGGATGAGAGCGTACGTAACACTAACTTAAAAGGTGTTTGTATCTGCTCGAACAGCCAGGCTGCGTTGAAAGCGCAGAGTTCATATGTCTTCACTGCCAGGTTGGTGTTAGAATGTTCCAAAAGACTGGTAGAGCTTTCTTCTCTGAAGGATGTGCTTCTAGTCTGGGTGCCAGGTTACATGGGAATTTTTGGGAATGAGGAGGTTGATAGGTTTGCCAATTAGGCGCCTCTCTTCCTTTCATTGGTCCCGAGCCTGCTGTTGGCGTGTCTTCTGGCACATGTCTGTCAGGCTTCCAGACATGGCCAGCTTCACAGCATTCATCCTTATGGATGGCTCAGTTGGTTTTCGGCAGTCCAAAATGCTCATCGG
>JAAEAF010014789.1:0-37724 GCA_011037195.1 Triatoma infestans | reverse complement strand
TTTAGCTATTCCCTTCCCTAAAAAAAAATCACAGATGTTATCCAGCATATGGCGGACCCAACCATATATTGAATAGTATCGAAGTTTAAAGAAAATCGTTGCGAGTTGTTTTCGAAGAAAACCGCGAAAACTAAAAAAGCCGTTCATTAAAGTCACACTTCCGGTTAATGGATTATGACCGAAACTTTGGTGTCAGATGCGGTCGGTGGTACATTACAGATTATCAAGTTGGAACTTCTTGCATTTTTTTTTGAGATATGTTTTCACACACGCTCAGACCAATTGCTAAAAAAAAAAAATTAATGAAAATTAATACTGAAAATTAATGTACCTTCTGAATTGTCCTAATCCAAACTCGAGATCTAAACGCTACCATGGCCTCTTCATCATTTTTTAAAGCTCCAATTAAACACTTTATTTTTGTACACTTAGTTGGACCACATTGCAATGCTTCTTTCAAATCTTCTTTACCATCATTTAATTCTCTCTTATACCTTGGATAATACTGAAATTTTCCTCGAGTTTCTTCATTTGATATTGATCTCGCCGCATATGCTCCCCCATGTTTTGTTTCATCTCCATCGGCCGTGCCAGAATTAGAACTCCAACTATGACTTTCTTGATGCCCACCATACGTACCCCTATCACCTTCTGATCCATATGTTCTACCAGAAGATGAATAACCACTACCACTGCCGCCTGAAGAGGAAGAGTAATGTCTGGATGATGAATAATGTCGTGAAGATAATGAAGATCCATGACTTGGTCCTAAATCATAATCACCATCATTGCGCCTAGTAGAGAAGCCACTAGATTGTGAACCAGATATACCATGGTGTTGAGCTGCTTCACCAGATGAACGAACCTTCCAAGATGCATCATCGGAACTATGTGAATCAGAACTTTCTTCGTGACCTCTGGTGTTAAAACCATGACTTAACGTACGAGATGAACTTGAAGTCCTTGAATCAGCAGAACTTCTATCAGATATACCTAAATCTATTGCGTGAGTTCTTGCAACACCATCTCTTGGGCCTAAAGCAACTGAACCAAAATCAAAACCTCCAGAACTTCCGGAACTGGAACCAAGATTTATAGTTTCCCTACCAGACTGATGGCCTGTATGTGAAGAGCTACTGTGTCTACCTTGTCCGCTTCGAGTGTGATCGTAAGATCTGCTTTCATCCATTTCATGTCTTCCTGAACCGCTCATACCACGAGTACCTGAAGACTCAGATGTCCTACTCTCGCTACCAGCACCTTGAGACGTAAATTCGCTTCTAGTCTCAGAACCTTCTTGACCTCTGGCGCTGAAACCATGACTTGTGCGAGATGAACTTGAAGTCCTTGAACCAGCAGAACTTCTATCAGATATTCCTAAATCTATTGCGTGAGTTCTTGCAACACCATCTCTTGGGCCTAAAGCAACTGAGCCAAAATCAAACCCTCCAGAACTTCCGGAACTGGAACCAAGATTTATAGTTTCCCTACCAGACTGATGGCCTGTATGTGAAGAGCTACTGTGTCTACCTTGTCCGCTTCGAGTGTGATCGTAAGATCTGCGTTCTTCCATTCCATGTCTATGATCAGTATTTGAATGTCCCATTCTAATGTCTATATTACTTCCTGAACCACTCACACCATGAGTACTTGAAGACTCAGATGCCCTACTCTCGCTACCAACTTCTTGAGACGTAAATTCTCTTCTTGTCTCAGAATCGGAAGATGAACTTCCTCTTCTGTAGCCTCCACTTGAAGGATGTAGTCTTCTCTGGCTATAGTCATCAATTTGCTCCCCTCTACGGTCATAGTCAGTTTCAGAGGCAATGTGATCTCTCCTAGTTTCAGTACTTGAAGAGATTCCTCTAACATTACCAGTACCAGACGAATGTTCTCTTCTGTGATCATAACCTCTACCAGGTTGACTCATTGACCCACCTCTTCTTTCATATTCCCATGCCAAAGACTGATCTCTTCCAGAACCATGAGATGCCGATACAGAACCTGAACCTTGTTCTCTTCTATAATCATAGTCACCTAAATGTTCACTTCTTGAGCTACCTGAACCAGTTGAAGAAGTGTGAGTACTCGTTCTCCTGGATTCATGACCTGATTCTTGATTTCTTGATCCTCCTCTTACATCCACTCCAGCTGCACGTAAAGGAGGGGCTGTTCCTTCGTAAACATCTGAAGAACTACCATTACGAACAATTCCACCTTCATTAATTTTCCAAGTGGTAGAAGTTCTGGTAATAGGCCTACCTCCAGTTGCAGAACTCCATGTTGTATTGTAGCTTGTTTCTTTTTCTTCTGAGTACGTTCTTCCACGAGCCAAATTTTCGTCAATATTATGTCCACTCGAATCTGAACCTGTGTGGACAACGTGTAAATGTTTGTTAAGAATGTCACGATTTTCAGAACCTATTCGAGCCTCACCTTCATAAGTATCTGAATGACTTCCAGTTCGAACATCACCGTCTTCTTCCTTTTTCCAACTAGTATATTCTGTAGTCTTTGGTTTTCCATCGGAAGAACTCCAGGTGGTGTTCCACTCTCTGTGTCTTTCCTCAGAGTAACTACGATTTCTCCCTTGAAGACCTGTTCCTGTGCCTCTACTAGTCGATCCAACGATTTCTCGATTGCCTCCTTCCACTCTATGATGTCGGTCATGGATGTTTCTGTTCCTTTGCCCAGTGGTACTATGTCTAGAACCTTCTGAAATATGATGTTGGCTAATTGAAGAGGTTACTTCATCAGCTTCTCTACCAAGTGAAGATCCTATGTTCGAATATTCCTCTCTGCCTGCTGAACTCCAAGATTGGTTATAACCTCTGCGTGAACCTTCAGTATTATCTCTGTTTCTTACAATACTAGTTTCACCTTCATATTCTCTACTAGTTGATCCATTTCTTACAACACCGTCTGTATTAGTTCTCCAGTTTGATGATTCAGACACAATTGGCCTTCCTCCATCACGGGAACTCCAAGAAATATTTCTTTCATGATGCCTTTCTTCGGAAAAGTTTCTTCCAATACCGCCGACATGTCCAATTCTGCGGTTGGTTATAGCATCACCTGCAGAACCTACATGAACGTTTGCTGTACTTCCATTTTGTATTTTGCCATCTTCATTAGTTAACCATGAAGAAGATGTTCTTGTTATAGATGGTTCCCCGGATTTCCAGGATGTATTTGATGAAGAATGTCTTTCTTCATAATATGTTCTACTTCTATTTTGTCCATCAACACCAGTCATTCCTCTAGCATTAATACCACCTTCAAACTGTCTACCACTTCCAGTATGTTCTCTTCTTTCATGATAATAGGTGCTTCCAGACCCTGCTGGAATTGCAGAACCTTGACTAATTTCAACACGACCTCTTTCATATACTCTTACATCTGCATCTGATTTAGAATGTGAATCACTTTCAAGTCGACCTCCATTGGAACTATAATGCCTGCTGCCTGAAACTCCTTTATTTCTTGTCCTATATCTATTTGTACCATCACCAGTCTCTCTTAATGCTTCTTCTTCTTCACGTTTTTTTTCTATTTCTTCTATCCTCTTTGCTTCTTCCCAAGTTAATGGTTTACCATCTCTTCCTATTGAGCTAGAAGCGGAAGAACTACCTCTTAAACTTGTACTTGACCAATGTTCTGATGAGGAAGATGATGATGATGATGAAGATGAAGAAGAAGACGAAGATGAAGATGAAGTTGCTGAAAATGATTCTTCTTCCGCTTCAGCAGTCAAGCCACTGTGTACACCAAGGGAATGTCCTTCATCATCCAAATAAGACTTCTTTTTGCGATCAATCTACAAATCATAAATTATTTTTGAGAATAAATATTTTCTTTAAGTTTCATGAAGTTTTTTTCTGTACAATCTTTTGATTAAATAAAATTAGTTACTAAACCTTTATTTTATCCACATTAATTTCTGGGATAAATTCACATTTTATGTTGGAAGTAGTTTCAGGTTGTTCCAATAAATATAGCAAATGATCACCTAAAAAAGTAAATAAATATTCCATATATATCCTAACATACTTTAATTTAAAAAAAAAACAAAAAATCAAGCAATAGTTCTGTGATTTCATTTCCCTTTAACGTCTATATTTGTTCCATCCATATAAATTTTTTTTTCTACTTTTCAAATATTGTACGAACTTACTTATTGGTCATAAAATACCTTCATTTGCCTTTTGCTATTTGAATCTCTTTTATAGAAAATTAATTCTGAATCGAAATTACTACTTGTTATACAGAAAACTTTGTTGTACAAACAAATGTTGATAAAATGAAGTTTTGATTTCCATTTTTTTTTTTTATTTTTTATAATTTGACAAAAATTGTGATATATTTTTATTAACAAAATCTACTTTACATATATGTGAACAAAGCTGAATTTCAATTATATTTATTGTTTGTTTTTGAAATAAGAAACAGTCAAATATTAGCGAGAGAAACGAAGAAGTTATGAAGGGTTATATATACATATATACGGCCAAATTTGTTCGATATCAAAGGCGTGTAAAAACCCAAATCAGAAACACTTGGATTCTGGTAAAAGACCTAAGTAACAGTTGGGTGACGAGTTTACGATGTCTTTTGTTTAAAAGTACTTTTTGTTTATGAATAAATACAATGTATTGGGATTTATTAGGAACTGATTTTTTATTCAGGATATTATTTTAAAACAGTGTGTCAGTTACAATAAGGTCATATGAGAGATTTACTTTGGTAGGGAGTACAGAGCTAAGCCAGTATATTACTCTATTCTAATTAAAAGTTAATATGTATGATTTTATCCGTCATAGCATGCTTCATTGTGTTGTTTCTGACCGGTTTCAGATTTTCATCTATCGTCAGAGTAAGATTTGCAATCAATTCGTGCAGAGAGATGACTTTTAAGTATTTAATGACTTATTTGTATCACAACAAACGACATTGGTTGATCTATGATATAAACATATAGTTTGAGTCATCTCTCTACTCGAATTGAAAGCAAACTTTACTCTGACGATGGATGAAAATTAGAAACCGATCAGAACCAACAAAATGAAGTATGCTATGGCGGATAAAAATCATAGATGTTATCAAGCATTAACATAAAAGTTAATATGTATAAAAATTCCAAGTTTTGATTGTAACAGATTTTTTTTTTTTATCAATAATTAGGGGAATATAAACGTAGTCAATATAAAAAAAAGAATACAGAATTGAAGGGAGGTGAACGAGAGGATAGGGCTTCAGAAGCACGCTGCTGTTTAATGTTCTAAAGAAAAGTTTCCTGAGTAAGAAGGTGTAATAGCAAGAGAGAATTACATCAGCAAGAGAGAGCAGACAGACGAAATAGCAAGAGAAAGCAGACAGACGAGAGAATTTAGAGAGAAAAGACAGACCCTCTCTGGTACTCTCTGACTTAAGCAGGCTAGAGTGGGGAGAACCTGTATATAAGCCAGTGAGAGATCTAGACATCGATCTATCAGATTCAACCATACATCGCATCATGTCATAACTCTACTCTCATCTCACCCTTTATTCTATAAAATCGTTACAAGTCCAGTGCAGTTAGTGTAAACTTATAGCTATATTATAACAGTGTCTTCATATCTCGCCTAATTAATCAACCTAATTTCTCTCCTCATCAACTCCATTATAAAGGAAGTAAGCAGGAAAACAAAAAGGCCTTTTTTTTTTTTTTAGAAGCACATATTTCTTCCCACTTCTTGGGAATCCTGGACTTTGTTAACCAAGCACCGAAGCCAAATCCATGGAGGCTAAAATGCGGTTTCCTACGCAAAATCGAGGTTAAAGTGAGATAAGATAAGGTCCATAATACGACTTTTTCTTAAGAACCTCAATGTCAAGGTTGCAGAGGAGGTACTTGAGGGAGAATGTTTGGTACTTCGATGTTTGTTATGTGAAAGAATGGATGGAGTAAGAATTGCCCGAATTGCCTATGAAGCAAGAGTTCAGGATCATAGAAGCAAATGAAAGCCGAGAACTATCTGGGAAAATGTCATAAAGGAAGATTTCAGGCAGAAGCTGAAGACTACTAAAGAACAGTGAGGATTAATAGCAGGACCCTCTACCTTGAAAAGTAGATGAGGAAACGATTAACAAGAGAAAAAAAAAGATAAACATGTATTTGCGATATAACCGATTTCAAAAATGTCTTCCTTGATGGAATAGTTAGAATTAAAAAGATATAGACAAAAATGATAGATTTACTTTAAGAAAGTAATGAGCTGCCATTGTGTAGACAATGTTTTATAACAATTTAAAGTGTTTAAAATAATTATTAGTAAACAAATTTATTAAACAAGTGCTGTATAACTTCAAAGGGTTCAATTTTTTTTTTTTTTTTGAACTAATAAAAGAACACTCGTTAATATTCTTCAACAGCAAAAGGTTAATTAAACTAGGAGGTCCCGTTGTAAAATTTAACGAACTACAAACAAATTTCACGAATTACTGATAATTAAATGCTGAAATAATTTACTAACCAGCTAAAGTAAATGACGGCCATAAGAAATATGCTTCCGCTTCCAATATATCTGATGGACCTTTATTTCTAATACTGTAGATGTGTACAACTTGAGGTCCAATCTCATTCTCTTGAGTAATATTCTCAGATTGATACTGTGTATCATTGTAATGAATCTCTACTGGATGAGATGATCTGTAAAAAAGATTTTAAGAAAAAAAAAAAAACACACATTATTATCAACAATAATTATGATTATTTAACAATCTTTTTTGCAATTAATTAATTAATTAATCTTACCCAGTCAATATTAAATCACTATCAACCCATATTGGTACAGTAATATGCATCAAATTATCACTTAATGAAGTTTTATTTTCTGGATTTGTTGAATTAACTGTCATATAAAAGTCATATCTTGGTGACATACCTTCCTGATGGAATGGTTGTAGGATTACTTTGAAACGTACCTGGAAAATAAATTAAACTATAATAGAATAATTTGCAGATGTTTCATTTATAGGAACACTACAGTTCAATAATCACATATACCCTACAATATTAAATGCAAAAAAGAGGAAAGAAGAGTTCGTTTGCATAGTAAAAATTTCTACATTCCAATTTGTAGGCGTTTTGCAGGAACCAAACTGTCATGCTAATTAATATCGCTTGAATTCGGTGTAAGTCCGTTTTCGGTATACTCGGTATAATACAACTGAATTATCCCATACAGAAAAGGAACTCTCCATCTTTTATTTAAAGGAAATCATCCATCACGAATTTCTTTCAAGACACATTTATTTTTTTTAAAAAAGTTAAGAAATTAGCGAAATGGCAGACAAATGTTGGCGGCATTTTAAAGAGGTTTTCTCTTCCCACTCTCCCTTCAGATTTCTCTAAAATATTTTTCTCGAAAAGTTTTATAAATAAATAAACGAAATTTACTTGAGTTTATATTTTTAGTGAAATTGGGGTAACGAAAGCTTGACAGAACATTTCATTGAAAAAATTGCACCAAAAAAAAAAAAGTAAACATAAAAATTTGTCAATCAATAACAAATTCGATGGAAACCGAAAATTACTTGTCCTGGTTCCCTTGTTGATATCCAAAAAAAAAAAATACAAAATTTTATCACTCAGCGACTTTTTTTGTTTTTGTTTTTGAATTACACTATTTTTCACTTGGGGCGGGTGTTGGTGTAGTGGTTATGAGCATGGACTTGTAAGTGGGAGGACCCCAGTTCGAGTCCCGCGTATAACTGCTAAATTTTATATTGGTATGAAAAATGTTTACAGTAAAGTAGGGCTCGCCCGTCCCAGACACCTAATTTGGGTAGTTGGACGTTAAGCCCGCCTGAAAAAATAGGCATTACTTTACTTTACTATTTTTCACTTTCACACACAACAGCCAGAGAGAGAGTGAGCAAGAGAAAAAACTAAAGGAAAGTTCACATTTTAAGACAAATTTTCGATAAAAACTCACCGTTTCATACTTCACCAACACTATTTCTCTTTAAAAAAAGTTAAAAAAAAAAAAATTAAATAATTTAATGAAATAAAATTTACCAATTTTTCCTTAGGTAAAGGATTTCCAATATCACAATGCAATGTATTGTTATTAGCATATGATGGGGCTGAACATTGTACAGGAATTTCACGTTCACCTTCATCTAAACGTTCAATTTTGACATAATTCAAACCAGGTGGTACATACAATTTAAATGATGACTCAAATGCATCCTCCCCTTCATTTTGTACTAATACATTAATATTCATTCTTTCACCAGAACCAAGTAGATATTGTGATACACTCCTGAAAAATAAATTTAACGATAAAGATTTTTGCGGTGATTCTTTAAAAATAAGATGTGAGCTGTTACAATTAAATTTGTCCATTGTTATATAAATTTCTTTTCATATTCAGAATTTTGAAACGTGTATTTCCGGTGAAAACTCACATTTCAAATATTTTGATACGACTGGAATTCTTTCTCTTACTGAGTAAGAGAATTTAAAAATATAGATAGTGAAGAAAAAAAAAAAAAAATACTTACGGAGTTGCAATTAAACGGAGATCCGGTATGCAAATATTATCTTTGCCACAATTCTTCTGAATACTAATAGAATCTCGTTTGAAAAGATCTTCATTAAGATCTAATACCGGAAATAGTGATTTCCTTTCTCGTCTAACATCAATATTGTCTCCAACAAGGCTATAACGCATTTCTACATCTAAAGATGTCAACTTATCACGAAAATCTGACTGTAATTAAGAAATTAATTTTACAGAAATAAAAAAGGATATAAATCTATACATTTATCAATAAAATCTTAATTAACTAGGAACTGATGTAATTATCATTATGTGTAGGATATAGCTTATACCTTAAGATAAACAAAGTTATTCTTGCAAACTTTTCGCCCTCTATCCAATCTCAGTGTTTGATTTATAATATTTCTTCCTTCATCTGATAAAAAGAACATTCTAGGACTTTTTGATTTTTTAGCATCTAATACGAATTGTATTTCAAAATCTAATTGTTGATTCACACCAACACCACCATATGATAAACAACTTTTCATTTGGATACAAGGCACCCTGGTTCTATCTTTTAAACTGCAATTACGTTCTTCCAAAGATATCTGTTTACCATCTCCAAGAAATACAACGGAAGCATCAAGTTTCACAACTGGTCTTGCTCTATTTTTTTTTTTTTTTTTTTTTAAACATATAAATTATATTATTAAAAATGGGAAAAAATTAGACCAAATAAAATTCTATAGGTATAATGTATTTTTACCTTAAAAATATAGCTACATCTGATTCATAAGCACCAATAGCTAAATCTGGATATTCATTTAAATCCATATCTAATGCACCGGATAGGGAAAATCCAAAAGTTGTCGGACTGCCTGGAAAATCTTCCGAATAAATTATCTGTGAAGCTTTTTCCCGTACACCAGTTCTAGAACCATGATATAGATATACTGCGCCACGTTCTTCTGGACCATCGTACGGTGCGCCAACAGCAAAATCTGTTTCATAAAAAAATATTTGGCATTACAAAAAAAAAAAAAATGATTACTAAAATACAAATGGAACTTAGAACTTAATTTGAATAAATCCAAAAATTATGGTGTTCCGAAAAAAAGAGTGGGGTAAAGCAGGTGGAAATGGAAAATGGTGGTATTACTGACCTTCATAGCCATCTTTATTAATATCGCCAGCTGATGATACGGCTAAACCGAATCTTGCTTTTGAATTTATACCATCTCGTCTAATTGGTGTACTAAAAAGACGATTCTCCTGAAAATTAATAATATATTTTAAATAAACAATACTGAATAAAGGAATAAATGGAATATTTTGAACGGAAGTTCAGTTTTTAGGAGGGAATTGTAAAAGAAGTTTACAAAAAAAAAAAAGTAAAAGAATTATGGTGGACTTAATGTTTCAATACCAGCCATATCACGTCCAAGCGCACGTCAGCTATGCTTAACCTTCTCTGCCTCGCCTCTACGATGTATTGATTGGCAAATGAGCTTTAGCTTAGATAGTGAATATCTCACTAAGAGCTAGGAAGAACTGCGAAAATCTGAGGGCTTAACTATGGTAACTATGGCTATAATAAATTTTAAAACAAATGAAAAAAACATCTGTGGCTGCATCTACTTTCAGAGTTCAATGGCTAGTCAACAGTCAGAGCCTCAAAACTGAAAGCTCACCGGTAGATGACACTAGTCTCATCAGAACTTTGCAAGAGTTCTAGCTAAACATATCACTACTCAAGTGACTCACATCAACCAAATGTTGTACCATTCTAAACATTCATCACGCCACAAACAATCATTACTCTTCGCTCGGTCACTCTACACTCTATAAATTTTTCCCCTTTCTTATTATATCGCAAAATATATAACAGTGAGTGTAATCAGTTCATGCATTCTCAATTCATCATCCCCAGTTGATGCTATCATTTATAAATGCTAGCTAGACACATCACTATTCAAGTGACCCCCAAGTGACTTAACTATGGTAACTATAGCCATGATAAATTTTTAAAGAGAAAAAACATTAGTGGTGCATCAAATATTCAGGGTTCAATGGCTAGTCAACAATGGCTACCACGGAAAATGTCTCTGATACTTTCCAGCTCTGCCGAACCAACCACCACAACAAATACATTTTAGTTCTATTAAAAAAAAACTAAGCATTTTTAAATGATAATATCAACTAGTTGCCGGGGATGGTGAATTGAGAATGCATGAACTGATTACACTCAACTTCTTAGATATGAAACTCACAAGAACCGACATAAAATAGAGTACAGAATATACAGAAAAGCAACTATATCAGATGCTATCATACCGCACAATTCCAACCACCCCACCCAACACAAACTAGCTACACTTAGACACCTAACGAACAGACTTAAATACACACCCCTCACACCCGCGAACCACGCACAAGAATTACAGACAATCTACAAAATAGCTGAAAACAATGGGTACAATACAAACATCGTTAATAAACTCCTCAAAAACGAACCACACCACCGAAATAGGACTGACAAAGAAACAGCAGACAAATTCGCCACATTCACATATATTGGAAGCCACACGTACAAACTCACAAATTTTTTCAAAAAACTGGGCATTAAGACATCCTTCCGAACAAACAACAAATTAGGCAAAAAACTCCGCACTCGTACCGAGCTCACTGACGTGTATGACAGCAGTGGGGTCTACGAGTTGAAATGCCCGGACTGTGACAACATTTACGTGGGGCAGACTGGCAGAAAAATCAAGGAACGATTTACCGAACACATCAGATCATACAAATACTACAAAGTTGACTCAAATTACGCAAATCACCTAAACACTAACAAACACAAACCCGATGACCACGATGAAGCTAATACACTCTGGCCACAAAGGACGACGACTTGATATAGTAAAACAACTCGAAATATATAAACGCAAGGCACAAAACTTCTTAATAAATGAACAGACAAAATTTGCCAGTGAACCACTATTCAGAACACTCTTCCCACAATAGCAACAGAAACACAATTACACACGCAACAAATGTTCTTAAACAGATTTTAAGTTTAGGTTTAGTTTTAAATCTACTATGTATATATAAATTTACTAGTTTATTTAAATTTACTAGTTTATTTAAATTTACTAGTTTAGATATATATATATATATAGAAAAAAAAAAGTGCGTATTTGGATGATGTATGTGAATGATGATGCGATATGGTTTGTGGGATGCATAATAAAAAACTTAATTATATAAAAAAACATAATTAGGTATACATGCTTGCGAGGATGTGAGGGTTGCGTGAAAAAGTGAAAGAATGACTGGAATTTCTTAATTCTTTGGAACTGGAAAAACTTAATTATATAAAAAATCGTTCAATTTTAAACGAATGAATGAATTTTAAATGTTAGTTTAATCGTTGTTTAATTTATTTAAATTTATTTTGTGTATTTCTTATATTATTCATATTTTGGTTAAATAACTGTAAAGTAAGTCTCCCTCCAACAACTGAGTTTAAAGATTAGACCCCCACGTGTTGTGGCCACTGTAAGAAAAAAAAAATTTGCTCTTTAACAACCCAAACACGTGTTTTCCCACCCATCAGGCCACATCCCTTTACCTAGTTTAAGAGTTTAGTATATTAAAAATACGTCTCAGTTAGTGTGAAACTAAGTTGCTCTGTGCAAGTCTGTGTTGTCACACTGTCTGAAAAACGCATCCTGAAGATGGGCGAACGCCCGAAACCGGTCGATGGACCACAAAATGAAGCAGGGCTACACGGAAAATGTCTCTGATGTTTTCCAGCTCTGCGGAACCAACCACCACAACAGATACACTCACTGTTATATATTTTGCGATATAACAGAAAAGAGAAAGATTTTATGAGTGTAGATGACAATATCATTTAATTAAGAGTGTATAACTGAATTTGCTCTGTGCAGTCTGTGTTATCACACTGTCTGACAAATTCATCCTGAAGATGGGCGAGCGCACCGAAACCGGTCGATGACCACAAAATGAAGGAGGCTACCACGGAAAATGTCTCTGATGCTTTCCAGCTCTGCGGAACCAACCACCACAACAGATTACACTCACTGTTATATATTTTGCGATATAACAAGAAAAGAGAAAGATTTATAGAGTGTAGAGTGACCAAATATCATTTAATTAAGAGTGTATTAAACTGAATTTGCTCTGTTGCAAGTCTGTGTTATCACACTGTCTGACAAATTCGTCCTGAAGATGGGCGAACGCCCGAAACTGGTCGATGACCACAAAATGAAGCAGGGCTACCACGGAAAATATCTCTGATAAAATGTATTTATTATTATTAAAAAAAAAAAAAAAAAATTATTATTATTATACTTACGGGTGCAATATAGATATAAACTCTGCCGGTTTCATATTTTCCTTCATTGTTTGGTTCAGTGTAAAGTGGAGCACCGACAATTAAATCTTGTCGGCCATCGCCGTTTACATCGCAAGCACACACTGAATAACCAAAATAAGCGCCTAATTGTTCCCCAGTCACATTTTGTAGAATAGTCATATTCCAGGTGAATATCACTATCTAAAAAAAAGATAGAGAGATAGAATTAAAATAAAGCATTATATTAATTAAGAATAACATGGATTAAATCTAAACAGTCCAAACTCAACATTATATTTTAAATAAATAATTAAATATTCTATTAAGATATTAGCGAAATTATTTTTAATGTTGTAATAATGATTAACAAATATAGTTCTGGACAAAATTAAGTGGATAGATTTAATATTAATGAAAAGTCATGGTAAATAATGAATAAAAATTAATAAATAAAGAATTTATTGCTTATTTTAATTTATTCAGAATAATTTAATTAAATAAATAGTTATATTACTTGTGCAATAAGTAATATAGCAGACATTTAATTAAAATTACATGAAATTTTAGATGAATTCTTGATTTATTAATTTATTAGTTAAAATTATTTTCGCTTTTCATTTATATATATCATTACACCTGCCAACTTAATTTTGTTCAGTACTAACTATAAATTAGGAATTACAAAAAAAAATCTTATTAATATTGATAAAAAGATTCATATATCCCCCCACCCCTATTAATAGAAATAATGACTAATTACACTTTCATTATATTATTACTTTCTCTTACTCCTAGTAAGAGGAAGTATTGGTAATCGTGTCAAATTTTCGATATCGAGTTTTCACCGAAATATACGTTTTGAGGTCCCCTGCGTCCAAAAAAGTGGTTTTTAGAAAATGGTCTGTGTGTGTGTCTGTATGTGTGTATGTATGTATGTATGTATGTATGTATGTGAACAGCATAGCTCAAAAACGAAAAACAGTAGAAAGTTGAAACTTGATATTCCGTTTTGGTATCATCATGGCATCTGACAGTGGGTCACCTGTCAAAATTCCTCAACCGGAAGTACCACTTTACTTGGTGTTTTTTTTTTACGTTTTTGCAATTTTCGGAAAATTTGGCATGGTTAAGGGCCCTTATGGGGAGGGGTGGGATTAGATTTGCATCTAAAGTGCTCCTTTCGTTTGTATTAGGACATTCTATCATCTAAATAATGTTAATTAAAATTAAATATTTTGTTGAAATTCCGAGTTTGAAAAAAATCGGATAACCGGAAATGCGTTTACTTTACCACTTTACTAAATAATTTTTTCACTTTTTCGCGATTTTCTCGAAAATGACTCCGACGATTTTCTTGAAACTACATATATAAATTAAACATACAAAGATCTATAACTTTTATCTAAAACATTTCTCTGGGAAAATTCATTTAAGGGCACTTTTAGGGGAAGGGTGGAGTTACAGCTTCCTCTAAAGTGGTATCATAGTTGATTATACAATTCTGTCATCCAAACAAAATTAATTAGAAATGAATAGATGGCCTAAATTCCAAGTTTTAAGAAAATGTGTAACCCGGAAGTGCGCTTTTACTGAACAGTTTTTTCAGTTTTCTACAAATTTCGTTATATTTGGTATCACATTCTATAACTTTTGTCAATTATAATTTTGAGAACAGGAGTAAGAGAAAGTTGTGTGAGTGTTTCACACCAGATTTTTTTTTTTTTCAAAGAATGGATAAATATTTGTAATCTTTATGGTATTCCTCTGGATAATTTAGTATGTAGGCAGTCCAAAGTTGATCATATTATTTCTATTATAAAAGACAGTATGTTTAATAATTACAGGCAAAAATGTATAAATAGTCAGCAATATGTTTGATATAGGGAATTGGATTTTAATAAAAATAATTACATTTATAGTCAACTCTTGAATTCAACACAAGTTAAATGGATATTCAAGATAAGAGGAGAGCTATTGTATTTAAATAAATACTGTTACATAAAAACTGTTAAAATCTGTTTATTATGTAGCTGTAACCAGATTGAGGATATTTTTCATTTTATATCTGAGTGCCCTATGTTGGAAACTTTTAGGATGAGATTTTTTAATAAACAAACTTTGACTGTTGCAGAATTTATACAATATATAAATGATAAAGATTGGCTTTGTCTAGTGGATTTCTGTAAACATGCTTGGCGCTATAGATATTCTATCGTAAATGATGAAAATTTAATAAACGATTAATAAAATCAGTTAACAATAATTTAATAATTATGTGTTTTTTTTTTGTGTCTTAGACCATGAGAAGTGACTTGATGCTTGTATTATTGTAAACATTGTATATTGTATATAATTATTTGTAAATAAAGTAATAATAATAATAATACACTTTCATTATATACTGTATATATATATATATATTTTTTTCTAAGGTGCAACAACATTTCTGAGGACAATGGCACCCGGATCCTTCTCAATGCACTTGGCAGTCTGCACTGCAAACCCAACTTACCACTAATGAACTATAGATACTCCTAACAGCAACTGTAGTGAAGTTATCTCTCTATACGAATTCATTAAAAAACCTCACACTAGGGATGGATGAGAATCCGAAATAGGTCAAACCCAAAAATACTTAATGATTCTTAATGCTGTACAAAAAAAGGGTCAAGTTTTCTACTTCTTTTTTTTTTCCATTAAATCTATATTAAAGGAAATCTTGTTTACCGTAGCTCTCCCCAGAATACTTTTATAATTTTAATTAATTTGATAGAAAAAGTTCTAAATAAAAAATTCGAAACGTCAATAAAATGAAATGCTTGAAAAAAAAAAAAAGATGGGTGAAATTGATACAAAATAAATGTCTATATTTTGAAGAAGTGAGCATTTTAATATTTACTTTTAAATAAAATTATTTTTATGCATAAAAAAAATTGTAAATCCTATTAAAGGGCAAATAATAAAAAAATGTTATTACATTCACTTCATAATTGTAATAATATATTTCTTTGCTAACAGATAGATTTTTCAAAAATATACTATACAATTTTCAAGTTTATAATAGAAAGCCACTAATGTCACAATGTGTGTAAAATAAGTCAAATAACGCAGCTATTATTGCTTTGGATGCCAAATCTGAAAATCGACCGAGGAAAACTACATTTTTCCAGCTTGTTTTTCTGCTTCCAAGGAACTGAAGGGCAGTTCAACATAGTTTCATATATCAAACATGCAATTCAAATAGTTAATATACATTACTTTGAATAGAAAATTTAAAAACAGGTAATCTTTCAGGAGAAAGTGAGAAGTAGAAACATATGGAGCGAAATTAATAAAATAAGTTCCATTATTGAAAAAAAAAAAAAAAAAAATGTCTGATCGCTCAAAACTTTCTGAGGGAATGGCTAATATAAATTCTTTGAAAAGGGCTGTGCCATAACTCAGAGCTAACCTCTCGCCTCTAATGGCACCTCTCAAAACAGAACCTAAGCATTTACTAATGAAAGAAGAGCTGTAGTGAGAGTGAACGGGGAATAGATACAATGGAACAGGTGGACCTAACACGAAACGCGTGCTAAAATATAACAATGTCAGGTGTATTATTATTATTATTATTATTTTTTTGCCGTAAATTATTAAGCCCTTCAGAAACAAGCTCTTCGCAGAAAAATGTAAATTTTATGCTTTAAATAATTTTCCTGAGAAAGTGTTTCGAGATCTTCATCTGCCATCAAGGTTGCAGATGCATTATTTCAGGCTGGGTCTCCTATTTATGACTTTTAGAGCGTTTATTGGCCGCGCGATGTTGAATTAGATGTATGATTTTTAAATATAGACAATAAATAAAAGAAAAGAGTCCTTTGTGAAACCGACAGAAAATGTACTGAACAAAATTTTTAGGTTCTTGATGAAATACCTACGTTAGACTACAGTTAGCTTTTAAGCAAACACTCACCTGGGTGCTGGGTCATGCGGGATCTTGCAAACGAATGGGCGGACGCCCTGGCGAGGGAGGGCTCGAAGGATACCTTTATAGGCCCAGAGTCCTTCTGCGGGTAACCCAGGAGCCTGATAAAAGCTTCTATCAAGGACTGGATGGAAGATCAGCGCCTGCAATGGTGAGAAAAAACACCAAGGCAGAGGCTGGCTAAATTTGTTGTTAAAAGACATTTACCAGGGATCTATCTACTGAGCCTAGCCGAAGAGATATAAGGCTAATAGTGGGTCTACTAACAGGGCATTGTAGGTTGAATAGGCATATGCACCAATTACTATTTGCAGACAACGCGTTATGCCGGTTTTGCAAGGCCGAAGAGGAAACACATTCATTGTGAGTGTGCCGGCCTCATGAGGACAAGGTTTCTTCAACTGGGGGACAAGTAATCCTGAAACCGTGAGCTTCATGACGGAGCCACTTACAGCTTTGCTAGGCCTGATTAAGAGGGTTGAAGCTGAAGGATGTGCTCTAAGCCCAGGGGATCCACAAAAGACCTCTCAATGCAGGACGCAATGGAATGAGGCTTTGCCCCATTCCAATTCGTTTTCAATCTAATCTAATAGTTAGCTTTAGATTTAAAGAAAACAAAACAAAAAAAAAAACAAGTTAAATATTAAAGAATAAAATAGTTATTTTAATAAAGCCATTTCTTTACCTTTCCTTTAAGACCATCTCCTCTTGGCATGCCAACAGCCACGTCGCCGTGCACTGATGAACTATTTGAGAAATCTCCAGCAGCCACTGAATATCCAAGGTAAGAATCATCATCCTTTGGTAAACCTTCCTGACTAGATATAACGTCGGGACGAGCGTGTAGATTTTGTGATACTAACATTCCTAAAGCAATAATTAATTATTATTATATATTAGAAAACTGAATTTAAATCAAATTCATTATTAAATTTTTAAGATATTTTGTAAATTATTTATTCATATTTCTCTTTACAGTACATAAAAATGCGTTATGGAAAATAAGATTTTTCATAAGTTTCGATAAAAATATTCTTATTAATTGTTCATTTAAAAGAAAGCTATATTTTTATAAATAGAAATTATTTAATTATTTCATTTGATTTAATGAATAACTTAAGTTAAAAACTTTTGATTCTATTTTCTTTTATCGATAAATAGTTTATAAAAAAAAGGCTATGCATTAAGATTTATGGCAACACTGTTTTGCACACCAAAATCTGAATTACGAATAAGTTAAAAAAAACCAAACACGGTTATTCCAGCAAAACAACAAAATATTCATTTAAAAAACAGAAACATTGTTTTTTTTGTTTTAAACAATTATATATAATAGATAATGAAGAATATTGTTAATTAAATGATATCTTTACTAGAACGTATTCTCCTCAGGTTGCATTTAGCTAAGATATACTGTTGTTATTTTCCACTTGTCCTTACAAGGAAAAACAGTAAGTGAATTTTACTATTATTTGTAAAAACTGTATTATTTTTCAGTATAGTTTATATTTCAAAATGGAATTTAAATGGAGCAGCTCTTCAAGCTGTTGAAGATTGTTTAGAAGATAGGATAGGTTAAGTTTCTCATTGCATTAGTGACTGACACAGCTTGTACCATTGTCTCATAATTATTGCCATCTGAGCTTAGAATTGAAGAACAAAATTCGTTTAAATCGAGAAGCTATTGTTTATTCAAGTAAGTATAATGCGAGGTGCAGGCTAATTTATTATAGAAAATTGTTTATAATTTTCATTTTTCGTAAATCACTACCATTTTTATTTTTTGCAAATTTCTTTTTTGTATGTGACATGTTTTTTGTGTGATCTCTCACCTTTTGAATTTAAAAGTTTTAAGAAATTATCAAAGCAAATATTTAATCTCAGATATTGTCCAGCAATTCACAAAACCTGATCAATTCTCAGGGACCTTATGAATTTATTTTAATTTTTAAATAATTAATCATTGCACATCACTAAATACTTTCAATAAGTGAATACGTTTTAGTAAATATTTCTTACCTGCAATTTGTTTTATTTTAATTTTTTTAAATTCTAAATTATATTCATTTTAATATAATAATGAAAGTTCTATAATAGATAATGTTCTGCAAATTATCTCAACACATTGTGAACACATCAACTAAATAAAGTATATAGAAAATGCAAAACACAAAAACAAAAATAGTTATTATTGAAATAAAAAGATAATTAAAAACAAAACAAAACAAAAAAATGCTTGCTCACCCAGTGGTGCTAAATGAGGTGCTCAAAGGAAAATCACCAGTGATTTTGTAAACATTATTGATAAAACATTTTTGTAAGATAAAAATCTGTTTTTAAATTTTCTTTCTATAAACAAAGCATTATTCTATTTAAACATGCAATAGTTAATAAGCTAATTATAAAAGCAAACACTAGAGTGTGGAAATAACATGCTATTATTATTGCCAAAATGCTTTTATTAAATTTTTTTATATAAAAATAATACATAACAAATCCTTTATAACATACTGAAAGTATAAATTTCGAAAATATAGAAACCAATTTTAGAATAAATCAAGGGTAAACAAAACTAATTATGTGAGGAAATATTCTATATTATTTTGGATTATTTTGATACTGTATTAATTTGAACGTAGGTTTTTTTTTTGAGTAATTCGAATTTATTATATTTTTTATTACCTCCTATTTATTGTTTTTACAGTGGGTAAAGTTTTTGCAAATTTCCCTTATTTAATAGTTCAAATAGATTTGTTAAAAAAAAAAAGAATTATATGTTCTATTTAATTTTTTATCAGCATCTCATGTTGCAGAAATGTTCAAAGCGTCAATCTTTCCCTCAAAATGCTAAACATTTACTCTTTCCTCGTCTTGGAAAAAAAAAACGCCAACTTTTGGTTTACTTCAAAATTTTCTCCAATTTGGTTAAAGACAGCTTGTTGATAAGGTGATCTAAAGAATAAAGATAGAAATTTAATTAACTGCTCCATGAGATATATGTTCGAGATTTACTCGCAACTATTAAGATAGTCATATCCTATTTTCTGTCGCCAGTATTTTCCTTGAATAATCTTTCTTTTTGCAGACAGTTGAATTCCAATTTCTCTACCAATTCTCGTGTACACATCCGTCCCAATATTTACAATTTGCTCTTCCAACGCTTACTATTGTCATATTCTCTTGGCAATTACTTCTTCATAGTTAACCTAATTTTTTTAAATCAAATTTATTTATTATTTGCTCTTCATGTAATGTAAACTAGACTAGACCTTTCTTTCTGTTCTAACTCATATATTATTTTGAGGCTTCTATTTACCAGTATACAGAATTTTTTCCTTCATTATTTACTTTCGACATGATCTGCTTACTCTTTAAAATTAAGAACTTATATTAAGAATTAGGCCACTATTTGGGATCCTATTCAATAGTTACGAGGTTTTCTACTTCAATAAAATGGAATGCTTAAATAGTATTATCTAGTCAGTGGATACCTTCTAGGTAGGACTTGTTAACGTTGGATCCATTAGATATGGTATATGGGGAATATTTCATCAAATGCCTAGATGAATGGAAAGTATGAGATTTACTTTGACCATAATTTCAACTGAGCACCAGAGAATTTTTGCTATTTATTAAATTTTTTTGTTCTTGGTACGTTGAAGGTTGATATTATTGATGTAAATAAATCAATAAGATTGAAACTGACATTTTACTTAACTGTCAGTTTACTTACAATTTATATTTTGCGTATTTTGTGAAGGGAGGGAGAGATAGCTAATGTGGACTAGATGGATTAGCTTCACAAGGTTGATCTTGACACTTGTTAAATCTTCAAACTTGATTTAGCGAGTGGTCTTTAACGTTTAAGCTCTCAACTCAAGATTTTCGGCTTGGCTCAGTGCCTCCTACTTCTGGAACAGCTTCTAGATAAATGAGTCAACGTTGGAGTTTATTCATTGTAGTGGGCGTGACGGGGAAAGTAATGCGTAGTTGTCATGCACTTGGAAGCCCAAAGATAGCGCTTCGATGTGATTTCTAATGGAACTATTTAATCCAGCAGAATTTTGATGATGATTGGTTCCATTACATCGCTAATTAGAAAGAACTACCCTCACTTCAAAAGTGATTTTAGAATATTTCAGAGATAAGCCAAATCTTTCCTATCTAGAAACATATCACTGATCTGACTAGCTTCCAAGCATCGTCATTTTCTTATTGATGATCTTATTTGAATAACCCGGAAATCTGAAATATTGATAGAACTAACAATGAATGCTGTGTATTACACAGGATTCTCTGAAGCTACTAGTTGGATATCTTATATATAAGTGTGTTTTAAAAAGATCTAACCAACATTACAGGGCTTCTACCGGATCTGTAGAGATGGAAGAAACATCCCTTCAACGCATGAGGCGATTGTTTGGTTTCAAGAAATTAGTTACTTTATCCTGGAAGTTACTGTCCATTTAGTGAGACATTACTGTGTCTTTCACGGAACTGTCTCAGGCATCTGGTTGGATCCCTTAATGGACATTGTGGTTTAAGGAGGTAATGGGGCTAATGCCGGATCCATTTTATAGAGCCTGTGAGACAGAGCAGGAAACACCCATCCATGTTTCGGGTGGCAGATTGCTCGGGTTGTGAGGAAATTAGGTTCAGGACCTTTAGTCAGAACAGGATGTCTGTGGAAGAGCTTAGGCTATTTCCCTGTAAGGTTATTGTCCGATTTGTTTCGGACTGCGGTGAATCTTAGGTGGATTAGACTCGGATCTGGATATTTGTTCTAGACCCAGTTTGTTGTTTTTTTCTCTTGGGATAGCTATAAAGATCCTATGAGACTTTCGATAGCGTAGGATTTGGTTCTTCCCCACAGACAAATAATAAATAATACTGCCCGGTTTACTAGGATATAGATGATGCTTAGATTGATTAACTGGCTGATGTCCGGATCAATCTTGTTTCTTCATTCGACTAATGGAGATAAGTTTTGGATAGGTAAAGATTTGATCTTTCTTCTCAATTACTTAAATAAATAATAAAAGTCAGCAACATTTTTAAGGAATAAATTTTTTGATTGGTGAATTAATCACTAGATTTTTTATTGGAAGATGTGATTGAATTTTTATCCAGTGCAAAGCCTTGCATGTTAAATTATCCTTGCTACACTTAGTGTGAAAATTTTCAGCCAAATGAAAATTGTCTTGATTGGCAAATTGTCTTGAAGTGAAAAAGTGAAAAGTTACTTGGCAGGATCAATGTATTATGCATCATTAAGCAAGTATTGAAGTTGTAAAATAACACCATCTTTTTACACTTCACTCATTCTACATTAATGATAATATACATCTCATGCAGAAAGTATTCAATACTATTAGAAAGAATCATCTAGTGTGTAAATGACCTGGACACTTTTAGTAAACATCTTGCGGTTGGAATTTGAACTAGGTTTTTTGTTTGTTTACAAACTAGAGGTTTGGAATTTTCAGACAAATTTGCAAAAAACTATTACACCACTATTTCTATTTATAGTAATAATGTTTAAAATAAAACATAAATTGATCTTCACAATAAAAAGCTTAGAAAAAAAAAACATAACCCACCAAAATATTTACATGCCTCAATTTTTAATAAAAAAAAAAAATAATAATAATAATATATATACATATATAATTTTACAATTTATTAAAAGACTGCCACCAATATGCCAGTATTTAAAGGCACTTAAAAAAAAAAAAAAAATGTAAAACCAAATTCAATACCGTAAAATATAAGGTATTTCAGGTTAAACCATTTTCTTGTAAAGGTTACATTTTCGCAGGTTATTTTTAATAGATATGGATACATATAAATAAAAGGTATTTGTTAACGAAAATAAAAAAAAATATTAAGCAGGGATTGCAATAAAACAATTTTATTTATTTTTTTGGGGGCGTTTTTAATTAATTATTGTTTATTATTTAAAAAAAAAAAAGTGGACGAGGCAAGGGTATTTTTTTTTCATTCTTTATATTTATTTTACCTTCAACATAATAGGAATAACTCCTGGGAATGAAAGGAAGCCTGGCCCTGCTGTCTATAGAGTGTAGCTGACCTGCAATTTGAAGCAACATGCAACATTTTTTTTGCCTTTCTTTTTTCTTTTTTTTTTTTTAATTTCTAGTATTTGTTTTATTGTTCTTGGTATTCACACTTAGTAAACCACACAACTATTTTTTTTTTATTATTATTAAAAAAAAAATTACTTTTTAAATCGATTAAGTAAAACACGAGAATTTTATTTTTTAAGTAATTAAAAGAATTTGTGACGAAATAATATTAGTTTTAATAAATGACCAATATGAATTTTAAAAAAATCTATAACTGCTGGACAAAAATTATTCGCATCATTTCTTTTTTATTCACCATTCAGAAACCAATAAAACTGAAATTTTCTCGAACTTATTTGGCCTACCGGCTCTTTTACGAATACAAAAAATTATTTAAAGCCCCTCTGAATATATATATAACTTTTTAAAGCGAGCAATTATCACCGCCTTTGTTTTTATTCAACGACTTTAATGTCACTTGAGGTTATAATCTCCTCCCTGAATTGCGGTATCGCCCACTTTGGGAAGCAATGTCTAAAATGACAAAAAAAAAACGCTAGAGAGACACGAAATACCAAGTATTAACTCGAAGAACAGAACTGGCTGTATTGTTCTCAGTAGTAACGGGCACTGTGGCTTTACCGGTTTCTGCTGGGATAGTCCCGTTCGATTTGCTTGTTGAGGAAAGTTCCCTGTATGGGTGCAAAAAGAAGAAAACGTCTATGAAGTAAGTGGTGATCAATATAGAAATAAATAGCGTTAGGTATATGGGGCACTTTCCCACCAGTGTCCATACAGGGAGGAGAAGATTCAATTTGAAATCAGCCTAATTAGGGTGCAAGGAGTTTCTAAGAACGGAGGAAAGTTATGACAGTTTCTCATTTTTGCCAGAATGGTGATACAGCCATGACAAGCATGGCGGACAGTCTATAAAGCAAGATAGCGCGGTAGCGCAGGAACTCATCTCATTTATAAGATTTTAGAAGATTGCAGTCATTGTGTTGTAGTGTCCTCGATAATAGAGGGCGTGAGCATGTGGCGTCACCATCGCCCACCCCTCGAGGTGCAATCAGCCTCTGGCTCTCCAGGTTCGGGAATCCCTCACCCCACCTCATCCAATCCTGATCATTTCCCCTTGCAGGGTAGCCTCTAAGTTACCTGGATTACTGAAACCCCTGTACTTGAGACAATGGACAGGAATCAGTATATGGAATCTGTAGATCCATCGGGCGTGCGACCAGTCACGCTAGTTCGTTAGAGCTAAAATACTAAACTACGGGCGCAAACCAGTTTCCGGTGCCAGCCCGTAGCTGAAAGCGCATTTACTGGGTGTACGCGGTTTACCAGAGCCTGCTAGGGAATGCCTTCTCTAGCTTCTGGGAGTGTGACCACTATGTGGGATCACTCTGCGCGCTGGTTGAGCGTATCTCAACCTGCCCTTAAATCGGTCAAGCGGGGGGTGCTTCGGCACTTCTGCTATGGTCGGGTATTGCGCTAAAAGTCCTTCCATGGTAGTAACATCCCCTTCTTGTTAAACGAACCCGTTGCTTGCAACAGGGGACCGGTAAATCCCAAGCTTGTAGGTACGGTCTTGAAAGATCCCCCTCAGTATTAGAGGAAAAAGGGGTATACGGGAAGAATGTCCTCGATAATGGGTCAAGCGGGGGAGTGCCTGCGTTCGGCACTACTGACATGGCGAGGTATTGCATTAACAGTCTCTCCATGGTGGTGACATCCTTTTCTTGTTAAACGAGCCCGTTGCTTGCAACGGGGGGGACTGGTAAACCCCGAGAGGGTAGGTACGGTTCTTAAACTCCCCCCCCGATACCAAGAGAGGGGTAACCCACGGGAAGAATGTCCTCGATAATCACTAGAGTATGTTCTTACGTTGCAGCTAGCCATAGCTTTAGGTGGGCTACATACCTGAAAGTTGTAAGTTTCATCAGCACATTGGGCGTGAAGGAGGTCATGCTCATTTAAGACACGCCATAACGGCAGCGTTCTTGACACTGGGGTAAGAGAAGGTCTCCGAGAACGGGATCAGCGGATTGTGAACACTGGCTCATTAGTTAGACCTTTAGTGTCTTTGGGTACATGTCCTCGAATGGATTTCTCATTGTAGTCTATATTTATTCCCAAACCAAAGAAATAATAAACACTGGCCATAAGATGGGAAATCACAGTACAGGATGGTCATTGTTGGAAGCGAAAGCAGCTGCTGTATTTTCTAGGAATATACATACAGGAGCTGGAAAGGTCATCAGCAAAAGATTGTAAAGTAAAAGCAACTCTTAAGAGACATGCAGAGCCTGAAATTCTGTCAGGCGGCAACCATTGAAGATGTCCGTGAAAGAGAAGAAATCACAATCTTTTAAATTAATTATTTATAATCACGAAATAGTATTGGAAAGCCCAGAGCATAATTTTTTTTGTGTAATATAGTGCGTGCGACCAAAAGAGTCTATTGTGCCATTCCGTTGATGCCCAGATGGAGACTGCTCACCTACTACAGCACCCCTTCCAGATTAAGAATTTTGAGGAAACTCAGGATCTGAGAAGGAAGGGTCCTAGGGAGGGAATGTCTTTCTCCTTCGCCTGGTAACTGCTCTGGCTTCCAAATCTTCTCTGAATGATTGCATTGCAGTCCGTTAGAAGGTGTATTAGAGTCTTCCCCACCTCCCCGCAGAATATACAGTGCTATCGTTTACTAAGCCTAGCTACTTCAGGTCTACAATGCCTCGTGAGGAAACCCGTCTAAAGGAAACCTATTTTTATTTAAACTGATGCAAACTTCAGATCTTTTCTGGTTATAATCGCCAAGTCAGGTCTTAGCTTGCCTCAATCCTGGGTGGATTTTCCAGAGATGTGCTCTCCTTCACTTCTAAGTTCTTTCCAAAGAGAGAATGGTCACTTATTCCATAGAAGAAACCTTTGAACCAGGTCTTTAAAAAAGGAAGAGGCAACCTTTCCTTGCCAGGATGTCGGCTATTTAACTTCTTTTTCAGTTGGAACGCCAACATGCCCTGGCACCCAATATAAAGTAACTCTATTGCTTCTACCCAGGTAACTGAGTTTGCCAAGTTATAAGCTCAGCACTTTAATGGCGGCCTGGCTATCGGATAGGATTACAATCTCCTGATTCCGATATTTCCTATCAAGATTAAACTGGACACACTTTCCAAATGCAAATTTCCGCCTGCAACATGCTAGGAAACTTGCCTCACAGGCATTTCCGAGTATACAATGGCACATGTTCTTTAATACTAGACAGAGCCGATCCTCTGCTCCAGTACCTTTTGATAGAAACGTTTTTAACAAAGCTGTACTTTTTAGTCATTACATGCCCGCAAGGAATATCTGTTGCATGCAGTTACCATAGCTCAGTAGTCCATGACCTTCGCCAAACAGTACACAATACTCTTAAACTACCTACATACATTCTACACTTTACAGACAAGGACAAACACAGTACTTGGGTCTCCGTCCCAAGTTAATTGGCGTAAGCCAAGGGAGAAGGAAGGGATTAGCTTAGTTGGTAGCACGCTGGACTGGTAACGCGGAGGTCTCGGGTTCGAATCCAGCATGCTGCCTTTAGATTTTCTTTTCCTAGGAGACTCTACAACTCATTGTAAGGTGATGAGCAGTCTGTAGCTAGAGAACACTGCTTGGAGGCGGGCAGTGCACTGAGAAGACTCCGGGGGGGGGGCATAATAAATCTTTCAAGTCGCAGTGCGATAATCCCCTACAACAATCTACATCTAGAAATTTCCATCCTCCATCCCTAGGAAAGTTCCAAAGGAGGAAGCTGACAGATAGGAATAACCACTTTCTGTGCCCATACACTGTTCCCTTCCTATGCCCTCCCTCAGAGCATATTTATTTAAGCATCATCAATGAAATTTATTTATCAAAGAAAAAGTATATATTCATCAATTTAAAAAAAAAAAACGCATGGTGCAAAAAAATCTTGTCCAGCAGTTTTAAAACAGATCATGAATGTGAAAATCTTTATATCCCTTGAAAATTCCATTGAAATTTTAATATTTTCAAATTCTAATAACAAGCCCCCGCTAAATACAAATATTGTTCATCTACGAAGGAAAAACAAAAAATGAGTAAAGAATCTACAATTAAGAAAATAAAAAAAATCTAAAAATACTATGAATGCAAAATGAATGCAGCAAGGGGATGAAGCTGTAATTCTTTGTACACATTTGCACCCCCTTCCACAAAGTGAAAAACAGAAAAGAAACAGTGAAAATAAACATAAGAAAAAATAAAATAAAATAAAATAAAAATGTACAAAATTAAGAAATATTTATAAGAGATGGTAAAATATATATATAAATATTTATTTCTAATGTAATCAAATTTTTTTATATATATAAAATATATGCACAATGCTGAGCATGCATGATGGGTGATTATATCTCCCAAATATAGTAGAAAACAAAATATATAATTGAAATAAGTAAAAAAAAAAAATAAATAAATAAATAAGGAAGAAGTACAACTTCATGCTGTAATCATGCTCTCCATTTTGAATTTATAATAATTTCAAAAGAAAAAAATAAATAAAAAAAAAAAATGAAATTTTGTATTCGTATTTTTAATAAATTGCAAATTCATACCTTGCCAATACCAGCTACCCACTGCACCCACAAACAATCGTTTACCATCCTGTAACAAATAAATAAAATTACGGTGAAACACTCATACGATTATCTCTTACGCCAATTAATATGCGATTTTTAAATAGGCTGGCCTTTAAAAAAAAATAGAGTGGGGGTTATATATGTGTACTTAAGCGAGGACACGATGGGCGCTCTCTGTCTCAAGACCTTAAATTTTACGAGGGTCATTCAATTAAGTTACAAGACAAATCGTTGTAGCTCAAAACCGATTAATTTAATCAATACAAAACTTTGGCTACTTTTCAACATACTTAGTCCCCCCAGCAACATTTTATACACTTGTCCCATCGTTCTTCTAATTTGTGTGTGCGGTTGGCATAAAATTCTTTGGGTTGATCTCGTAGTCATTTTTACACCTGATTTTTAATTTCTTCATTGGATTGAAAATATTTCCCACGTAACAGCCTCTTTAATGGGTCCAAACAAATGGGAAGTCCGATGAAGCGAGGTCGGGGCTGTAGGGGGTTGCGGAAGGATCTCCCACCCACTTTTTCTTGGTTTCTTTGTGGGCGCCCATAAGTTGTCTTGGAACTCATGTCGCACTATTTAGGCGAATTAAGGCTTGGGACCAATGAAAAGGAGAGAGCGCCTAATTTGGTTATCCTATCCACCTTCTCATTCCCCAAAAAAATTCCAAATGACCTAGTACCTAAATCAGAAGTATATTCTACAAGGAAGAAGGCTTTTCCATATCTCCTAGAGCATTCTAGTATCAACTTGGAAATGAAGACACATGAACTCCAGCTTCTTCGACGCAGCTTGACTAACCGAGCAGATACTAACACCTTTTAACTTAATTCCATCTCTCATATATCTAAAATGCTCATCTCAACCTAACTAAGGTTCTAAAGACCTTTAGTAGGACCTTCGCCTGCGTCAATATTACATCCCCAAACCACCCTATTTGTCGACATTCTTCTCTACTGCTTTATATTCAATTGTAGATTCTCTTCCACTTCACACATCCAATACAACTTTAGGTCAACCCTCTCGGGATATTTCCACCTGCGGGATATCTTCTTTGAAAAATATTTCAAATAAAAGAGTGAGACTTATATCTACGTTTTAATGATATTGTGTTCACACATACAATGAAAATTTGCAATACTTCCTCTTATCAGGAGTAAGAGAAAGTAAAATAATATATTGAGCCGCTGTTTTATAATGGAGATCCAATACTTGTTTTGGTAATTATTTACAAGCGTGCCCCCAAGATGGACGACAACTACGTACAGTAACCTGCTCACTCCCACTTCTTATTACACTCACATTTCTGATATTTCTGATTCATTTATTCAGGCAAATTTCTTTATTTCATATTTTCATTCATTTTAAGAAGTATCAGACCAAATATAAGTAAAAACTACGAAACACCATCAGAGTTTAACTTGAAACATTGTCCAAGGGGAGGGATTAGGTAAGTGGTTAGCGCGTTGGACTCCCACGTGGACATCCCGGGTTCGAGCCCAGTGCTACCTTTAGATTTTTTCTTCCTAGGAGACTCTACAGCTCACTGTTCGGTGATGGACAGTGTTGTCTGTAGCGAGAGAACACTGCCCGGAGGCCGGCAGTCACTGAGAAGGTTCCGGGCGCTAATGACCATAGATGTTGAAGCGCTTTATTAAAAAAAAAAAGTAAAAAACTAAATAAATAAAAAATAATATTAATAATACCTAAACATAGTCTGGAAAGGAAATCCCCATTTAGCGAAACATCCAAAAAAAAAAGTCCTAAGAACTTGTAGGTTTACAACAGGTACAACATTTATTTACCAAATATATATACAGATTATTTGGAAGTTCAAATATATAAATATATTACACCCTTCCTATAGCTAACATTAGATATAATACATACATTTACTATATAACTACTAGTTAGGGAAAAACGTTGTTTAAAAACCCTATGACATTTGACAAATAAAGTTAATAAAGAAAATAGAATATTGGAGAGATTAAATTTTATGAGTTCAGTATATGTTTTATTCTTTTATCGCGGTAGGTCTGTGAAGAATCGTAACCAGCAATGGATTGTCAGAGAGGGTTAGGGTGTGTCCTGACTCTGGCGAGTAGTTTTTTCAGTCTTGCTTTAATAAAGTCGCTTATATTAGAGGTGTCCGTGATGTCATGAAGATGGGAAATACGGGTATAGCGAGGTAAGTTTGTGGTAAAACGAAGGAATTTGTTTTGGGTAATTTGGAGTTTGGAGAGGTTAGATTTGCAGGCGGAACTCCAGACTGCACTGGCATATGTTAGCATTGGACGGATGACGACTTTATAGATGATCAGTTTATTTCTGGTAGACATGTTTGAATTTCGGGACAGAAGTGGAAAAAGGAGTCTAATTGCTTTTTTTACCTGTATTTACTCTGTCAGTTATGTGTGCTGTAAAGTTAAGTTTGGAGTCGAGTAATATGCCTAAGTATCTTGATGCTTTTGGACCAAGGTACTGTAATTCCGTTAGCTGTGACGTAACGTGTAATGTACGGTCTACGTTTTGTAAACATGATGGCTTCAGTCTTGTCATTGTTGATGCGGAGTTTCCATTTTTGGCAGTATTTTGAGATCTTCTTCAGTCCTACAGTGAGTGTGTTGGCTATTGTATCAGTCCTAAATGAGGTAGTATACAGTGCAAGATCATCAGCGTATAAGGCAAGGTTGACATGTTCGGTTTTAGGGATGGAGTTTAGATAGGTGATGAATAATGCAGGACCAAGGATAGAGCCTTGGGGTACTCCGGCAGAGACGGGATAAGGTGAAGATAAGGCGGAGTTTATGGAGACACAGGATTTTCTATTGGAAAGGTAGAACTTGTAGGTTTGAATTAGCGAACACTGGCTAATTAACATGTCATTTAAAATAACTTGAATTCAGTGGTAAATATCAATCAAGACGGTTTATATGTGATTGTTCATGTGAGAGGTTACTGTAGCTAGTTGTCGTCCATCTTGGGGGCACGCTTGTAAATAATTACCCTTGTTTTATCCTAAAGTCATGTGATTTTTTTTTTTTTAGGTTTCTCCTCTGTACGTATATTACTTTTTGTAAAAGTACAGATGATAGGCCATCTCTTTTTGTGAAACTAATGTATAGCACAAATTAAGTCAATTGTTCCACGGAGAGTACTCATGCTGACGTGCAAAAACTTGGTCAAATTCCCACTGTACTTATTTTTTCATTTAGCCATATATGTATATCAAGATAATTAGAAAACCTATTGTAACCTATTATAACAAAACATAACATGTAACCTCAAAATGTTTAAAGATAAGGTTATAATCGTGTGAGGAGTAGTGTTGAAAGTTATGCTGACACCTGATCTAACCAAGTAGGAATATAATATAATATGTAAGTGTTATATCAAAATCATTGTATCATCTTTTTTTATTTTTATTTTGTCTTCAGCTACTTGACCGGTAGCATAACTCTTCTACACATCTCGTAACAATATATCTCATTAGATGATAAGTATGTTTCGTTTTTTGTTATGTCCTTGTTTTCATTGTATTACAATAGTTTAGATTATAACAATACTATCTGATGATTGGATGTGACTGACTTGTGTTTATTCAACTAGTGAGAAAAATGTATCAAATAAAAGAAGAAATATACTATTTTAGCACTCCCATTAAATACAGATTGTTCAAACTTATTTTGCCTTGAAAGAAAAAAAAAAATATATATATGAATCAACAGAAACTGGTTGCTTAAAAAATTCATACAAGTCTGTCTATTCGCATAAAAACCATGATGATACCACTCAAAATAATTTAATATAAATTAGTTTTATTCAGTATACTTTTTAAAAAGGAAGAAATTACGACTGTCCTATAATAACCCTAGTTCTATTTTAACTATTTTATTTTCTATTACACCTAAAAATAGTAATTACTGCGGAGTTTTTCACCGGATCTATAAGTTTTGAGATCATCTGAGTACGAAAAAATGAATGTGAAAAGCAAGGCCGGCTCTAGGAATTTTTGCCGCCCCTCTTGATAACTTATTGCCTGTCGGATACCATGGTGATATCCAAACGGACTGTCAAGTTTGAAGTTTTCATTTTTTTCAATTTGCAATTTCCATTTTTCCAGATTCAAGGGATTTGAAAACATGTCCACATTTCCGGTGAAAACTTAATTTTGAATATTGGGGTATCTCAGAATGAGGTGTAAGGGAGAATGGGTGAAAACCTTTTTGGGGAGGGGGCACACTAGGATCGAGGATGAGATTTGGCGAGTGAATGATTTCTGCTATCTAAACTCGATGAGACGAGCAAGAAATGGGGTTTTAAGAGGGATTATGAGATCAGTATTGGTAGTATAGGGGATGACAACCTCACGGAGCCAATGGAGCCGGGTAACGGCATTATTCGCTGTTATTCAGATGGCTCTAGGCAGGAGGGGACTGGCCTGTCTGGAGCGGGAGCATGGATGCAGGAGTTGGATAGAGGGAGTTCGGTGGTCTTGGATGGTTTGGCCACTATCTTCCAGTGGTGGGCATTATTGAATGCTGCCGCCTTGTGGGGGAATGGCAGGGACAGATCAAAGAGGTGCGGATTTTCTCTGATAGTCAAGCCGCACTGAGGGCTTTGAGCAAGCCATGGTGGAGCTCGAAATTAGTGGGAGAATGCAGGAGAAGGCTTAATGCTTTGGCTCGGAGGGGTAAGGTGCGTCTCTATTGGTAACCCGGACATGCGGGAATACACGGCAATGAAAGGGCGGATCAGTTGGCTAGGGAGGGATCATCATTACCATTTTGTGGTCCTGAACCAGCCCTTGCCGTCACAAAGAAGTTTTGTGACAAATAGATTAGACTACGGGAGATGAGAGTCTTAGAGAAATGCCAGGGGGACACGCAGGGGTGCCTCCAAGCTAAATGATTTATAAAAGTAAATAAGCAGGGAATTTCGGAGTATCTCCTGTCCCTCAGTAGGACAGGTCTGAGGACCTTGGTGGGGGTCAGTATGTTAAACCAAGTGTGTCTAGTCACTTGTTTAACATAGGGAGGACGTCTAGTCCCAATTGTCAGAATAGCGACGACGGAGTCAGGGAAACGGTGTATCACTATTTATGTCAGTGTCCCCGTTTCGCTGATACTAGGTTTCGCGTATTTGGGAGGGTACCATTCTCACAGGATTGCCTGGGCGATTGGAGTATAAGGATATTTTGGGATATTCTAGACTGACCGGTAAGCTAACGGGGGAGATAAACTAAGGGGATGATATGGGGGGGGCATCTGGGGATAAAAGCCACATAGGCTTAGGTCCCACGCCATCAGGCACCCGGAATAATAACAATAATAATTTTGAATATTTGACACCATCGTAGTACTTACCTCTGACAGAGTAAAGAAAAAGTAAATACTATCATCAAATGCTTCATTAAACCTTGAATTGAGGAGGCCTAGGGAAAAGGGTCCCATAGAACCATAGTTCCGTTTTCAGCCAGAACATTTCAAATAAACGGCCATATTTTCCTGCAAAATATGCTGACCAAATTTTAGTTCAATAGATCAATTGTAGGTGGCAGCACAGTTTTTTTTTTTTCTTTGATCAGCTGTTTTTCTTTTTTTTGGTGGGAATTTCACATGAGTGGCTGTTTGTTACTGCACTGTTTCAGTATGTTAAAGAAAATAATGTTGATGATAATATCGCAAGTGAAGAAGGCTATAATATGAAACGGAAACTGAAAGGTAAAGCTTTAGAATGCAGAATTTAATTACTGTTGTTCACAAAATTATTTAAAATATAGATAGTTCTGCATAAAAAGGGCCTATCATGTTAATAGTTACATTTGCATTTTTTTAAAAAAAAATCTAACATGATTTTACTCATAAAAATTATGTTAAATATGCTACAAACTCATCCAAAACTATGGTATTAAAAGTGATTATGATTGCAATGACAATAACAGAGATTCAATAATAAGTAACTTTCATTGTACGTTTTCTCAAAATCAAGATTCTTTGGCCTATAGACCTTCTCAATTTACATTTAATAAAATTATAAATTTCAAACTGATAATCTTTTATCTAGTTATAAATAATTATATAGATTTTTTCAACATAAGTTATATTAGAAAAAAAAAAATATATATATATTGATGGTTTTATATAACAGGCTCGATTATAAAATCCCTGATGAAGCTTTAATAACAGTAATTATATAGTCTATTCGGGTTGTTCTCTAATTAGCTATTAATAAAGTGTTGTTGGTCAGTACTTTAAGATAAGTATCGTTAATTAAACAAGTTTGTTGGATTATTTTGTGAAAGTATATACTCTTAATATACCTATTAACAGTACCGAGTTTGACTGTTCATCGTTTCGAAAGATTAATATATTATATTAATAATAACTTGATTGATTTTTTTTTTTAAATAATTTTCTTTACAATAATGAAATATTTACATAGTATAAAAGCATGGCATTCAGCCATCTGCTTGAATTTACTGCAGCTTGTGCTGTATACAAAAAAAATCTGGTGTGAAACACTCACACAACTTTCACTTACTCCAGTACTCAAAATTATAATTGACAAATTTTATAGTTAGTGTACCATATTTAATGAAATTCGTCGAAAAGTGAAAACACTGTCCAGTAAAACTGTCCGGTTTACTAATTTCCTTGAAACTCGGAATTTGGGTCATATATTAATTTTCTAGTTATTTCAATTTGGGTGACAGAATTGTATAATCAACTGTGATAGCATTTTAAAGAAAAACATAACCCCCCTCCCCCAAAAGTCCCCTTAAATGAATTTATCAGGGGAAAAGTTTCAAATAAAAGTTGTAGCTCTTTATATGTATAGTTAACAACGCTGGTTTAAAGAAAATCGTTGGAGCCATTTTCGAGAAAATACCAGAAAACTGAAAATTATATTTCAGTAAAAACGCACTTCCGGTTATCTATTTTTTTTTCAAACTCGGAATTTCAACAACATATTTATTCTAATTAACATTATTTAGATGACAGAATTGTCTAATATACTGAAACAGCAGTTAAGATGAAAACCTAACCCCACCGCCTCCCCCAGAAGTGCCCTTTAAATTAATTTTCCTGGAGAAATGTTTCAAATAAAAGTTGTAGCTCTTGTATGTGTAGTTGATATAGCAAGTTTAAAGAAAATCTTCGGAGCCATTTTTGAGAAAATTGCAAAAACGTAAAAAAACCAACTAGTAAAGTGGTACTTCCGGTTGAGGAATATTGACACATAACGCACCGTCAGATCCATGGTGATACCTAAACGTAATATCAGTTGAACTTTCTATGATTTTTCGTTTTTGAGCTATGCTGTTCACATACACACAGACCACACACAGACCATTTGCTAAAAACCACTTTTTTGGACTCAGGGGACCTCAGAACGGATATTTCCGGTGAAAACTCGATATCGAAAATTTGACACGATTACAATACTTCCTCTTACTAGGAGTAAGAGAAAGTAAAAGAAAAGTTGCACAATATAAGAACAAAAACAAAAATGAAAAAAGAAATTATGTAAACTCAAAAGATTCAAAAGGAACTAAATTAAAACAGAACAGAATAGAATTTTATGTTTGGCAAGAGAAATTACAAGAAATAATAATAATAATAACAATAATAATAAATAGTAAAAAATCCTATTTGAAATAAGGTGACCAGAAAGAAAGAGGTGATAATACGGAAGGTTCAAGGTTCACTTAGACCTCACTTTCCACGCTTGACGAGGGTATGCAACCAGCGATAAACAAGGAACTTCGCCAGATAGAAAGTCCACTATTTCTCGCCTAGAGAGATCGCGTTTGCCAAAGTGGAGGAGACGAAGCTCTGCCAAAATAGGGCACTCACCGAGAAAGTGAAATAAGTCTTCATGAGTGTTGTAGGAGCAGAGAGAACACTTTTCGTTTTCTGGATCCCTTACTAACCATGGTCTGTAATATACGAGGGTGGTTTGAAAAGTTCTCGGAATGTACTAGAAAGAAGTGTCTTACCTCGGTGGAACTGCTTTTATTTTTCAACATAGTCTCCCTGTAGACTAATGCATTTGGTCCAGCGATGTTCTAATGCCTTTATCCCATCTCGAAAATGAGATTCCTCCAGGCCTGCAAAGTACCTCTCCAATTCGGCTGTCAGTTCTTCCGTTGTAGGAAATCTCCGTCCACCGAGGAAAATTTTCAGCTTGGGGAAGAGCTGAAAGTCTGATGGTGCCAAATCAGGTGAATAAGGTGGATGTGGCAACAATTCGTACCTCAGTTCATGAAGTTTTGCCATGGCAATAACTCTTGTGTGCGGGCGGGCGTTGTCCTGATGAAAGATGACTTTCTTCCTTGCCAAACCAGGCCTTTTTTCGCGTATCTTTTCCTGTAGTTGGTCTAGGAGGTTTGCATAGTATTGCCCCGTAATTGTTTGGCCAGTAGGAAGATAATCTATCAGCAGAATGCCTTTTACATCCCAGAAAACTGAGGCCATGACCTTTCCGGCCGAACGTACTGCCTTTGCTTTCTTTGGTGGTGGTGACTCAGCATGTTTCCACTGCTTTGACTGCTGTTTTGTCTCTGGGGTATAGTAGTGGACCCAAGTTTCATCTGTAGTCACAAACCGGCGCAAAAAATCTTGTTGGTTGCACTGAAAACGGGCCAGACTTTGTTCGGACATTTCCAATCTGGTGCGTTTATGGTCCAATGTCAAGAGCCGCGGCACCCATCTTGCCGATAATTTTGTCATTCCTAATTCTTCGGTTAAAATGTGATATACCCGTTCAGATGACATCCCTATAGCTTCAGCAATCTCTCGCACTTTCAGTCGACGATCCTCCATGACCATTTTATGCACTTTTGCGATAAATTCTGGGGTCGTAGCACTTTTTGGCCGTCCACTACGCGGATCATCATCTAAGCTCTCCCGACCAAATTTAACTCGCTGGTCCACTTGGCAACAGTTGAATATGAAGGAGCAGAGTCCCCCCAGTGTGTTCTGAAAGTCGGCATGAATTTCCTTTGCTTTCATACCTTTCTTTACAAAGTACTTAATCACTGCTCGAATCTCAGTTTTTTTCCATTGTCACAAATCACTACGCGGGAACAACAACAAAGAGTCGTCACTACCACTCTCCTGCAGCAAGAGCACTGACGCGCCACGTGTTCACTCACAAAGGATGTGTGATTATTGCGCGGGAACCTCGTTGCTCTAGCACTGGCATCTAGGGGTGATTCCGAGAACTTTTCAAACCACCCTCGTAGTTATAATAGATAGATAGATATAATAGTTAGTAACAGTTATAATAGATAGTATGGATATAATAGTTCTTCCCTGATTTTCAAAAACCAGCCAAGATCTGTATGTTTAAAATCATTAAATAAACGCTCCGTTACATACCCAGGATATTCGCAATTAGCATCTTATAGAGGCGATTCACAGCCTCCTCCAAACGACTAACCTCTTTCTGAGCAGGGAGTTCGGAAGGAAGGATATTCCAGGAAGTTGTATTGTTTGGGGAAGGAGTAAGGTCGCAGGAATTATTGGCGGGTGAAACTAAATGTTTGTACCAGAATAAATTTTTGGCTATTACATGAGTGGCTACTATTTTAGGCAGGCGATGGTCCTCTAGAGAAAGAGTTTTGAGAAGATATTTGAGGTAAAGTTTTAGGGCATATATGATTGGAAGGATTCTAACGGGGGTTTCTAAAGTCAACATGTAGTTAGGAATACTAGTGGGCAAAGCAAATAGTTTTTTGAGAAAATATCTCTGAAACTTTTCCAAGGGCTCATAGGCTTGAAATCCCCAGATCTGAGAACTGTAACTCACTACCGATCTGTTTCGAAAGATTAAAAACCTTTATCATTAGCAGACTGTTATTTACTTTCTCTTACTCCTAGTAAGAGGAAGTATTGTAATCGTGTCAAATTTTCGATATCGAGTTTTCACCGGAAATATCCGTTTTGAGGTCCCCTGAGTCCAAAAAGTGGTTTTTAGCAAATGGTCTGTGTGTGTATGTGTGTGTGTGTCTGTGTGTATGTATGTACTGTGAACGCATAGCTCGAAAACGAAAACGTGAAAGTTTGAAACTTGATATGTCCATTTAGGATCTCC